>VWPV01004357.1:0-43310 GCA_013389885.1 Geococcyx californianus
ATTCTATGATTGTATGATTCTACAGAAAATGGTTCTGTCTGGCTATACTGAGATCTAAAGAAGTCTCTGCTTCATTATACCCTGTTGGTGTTTTGGAAAAGGAAATAATTACACTTTTCAGAGTGACACCTAAAAAATGATGTCATTTCACCACTCTGAGATGCGTGGGAAGGTTGACTCTGTAATGAGGACAGGAAGATTGCATGGTGAGTGCTTTGCTAGAAGTAATGCACTGTATTACCTTTGAATTTGTGATGACAGAGATGCTATGGACCATTAATTATCCTCCCTCATGATAAATCTGCTCAGGACGGTAGATCCTAATACTTTGCTACTGGTCCTGAGGGCAGTCACAAACTTCAGGTGATTTTGTGCTTTTAGGCCCACATGCTTCCTGATTTGTTTTCTCCCAACTCTTCTGCAAAGAAGGAAATTAACAATTTTTTTTTTCATTCTTTGATGTGCACCATTGCAACAGATCTGGCTACTTTAGTTCTAAATTGCAAATAAGCTGGTATTAAAATCTCAGCCTTTGTTTTTCTGTGTTTATTCAAACATTTATTACTGGTGTATTTAGGCAAACAGGTATGTATAATGCTGTCTTTGAGCAGGCCCAGTTCGTCACAGAATTCCCTGTATTTTCCTTGATTTTCCTCAAACTCTTATTCATTCGTATTTTCTTTATCACCATTGATTTCTCTGTTTGGTCCTCCTTTAAATGTAAATTTATGTAAGTATCACTAAAAGGAAAAAGTATCCTCAGTCCTGGAGATTCTTTAGAAGTACAGCCAGGCACTTTTCATTTGGAAATCTCCTGTGAACTGTGTTTTCACATAAGATAACCAATAACCTCTGCTTTCAGCTGCACCTGAAACATTTTGAGAATCATATTTTTACTTCAGCATATTTTGTTGAAATACTTAATTCTGTTGCTATGTTTAGGTGGTTTGGTAAACTCACTGAGACTTGCTTTAACAAGTCTTGTCACCTGTTCAGCAAAACAGATTTTGTTCAGCTGCTCTACTGGATACCAGAGAATACAGATAAGGAGGTGTGTGGGAGGGAGACAATCCTTTGCATGTTGATCTGTTTGTGATCTACTCCCTGAAACGAAATGGTTGCAAGAACCTGTGTCTGATCAGTATCACTTTGCTATCATTCACTGCTGGTTCCTGCTATCTTCAAAACTGGTATGCAATGACTAACTAACAACAGGGGAATGGTTTTCTCTGAGTTCAGATGAATTATTTGTTAATTGCTGCTAATTATCTGAGATTCTGTGCCATTGCATTAGTTGCACTTTGTATTAATTCAGCAATTTCTGGCCATATTTTTTGTGACCATAGCTCCTTATCTGATGCCAGGCTTTTTACCTTTTTTTTTTTGTGCATTAACAAGATCTCCAAATACATCTTCCTCAATTCCAGTGAGTTTCCACTTCTTTGCATTGAGACTCCTGGCTTGCAGTAAGATAAATGACTTTTTGAAGCGTCTGTCAGCGAGTTTGTGAAAGAAGGTATCTTCCCGTTACTACCTACACTTCAGGTAGCATTAGTACCTGTGCTGTACAACAGGTACATTTCCTGGTTAGTTCCCTCTCCTCTAGAATTAATTCCTGTGCTCTTTCTAAGGCAACCAACTGGAGTTAAACCAATTCAAAGACAAAATGTATTTGTTAGTGCATTGATTCTAAGTTAAATAAGAAATCTGATTCATAACCTTTTCAGTTTCCTGATCTTTTCAATTTCACTGCACAGCTACTAGGACATTAAAGGTATTCTTCTGATATGTCTACATTAATAAACTAATATAGGTCAAAATAGATGTTGGGGGGTCATAGGTTGAACTTGATGATCTCAAAGGTCTTTTCCAACTTTATGATACTGTGATACTGTGATAATTTAAGTACAATTATTAATACTTTTCAATAGTAAATATGTAGTTTAGCATAACCTGGACCAAAATTGTCTGTCTCAGACAGTGATTGAGTCAGAATTAGAAACCAGAAACAGTCTCCAAAGCATCCTGTTGCTGCGCTTGAAATTGAAAAGTTAAAATACTTAACTACAGGGATGCCGCCCAACTTGCTCTTGTGTTATTTAGATGTTTAGATGCGGCTGGAGATGTGCAGGAAGTTGCTCACTTCCAGCTGGTGCCTGGAAATGATGCAGGAGTCCTCCACAGTTCACAATGTAGACTATATCATATTCTAAGAAATATAAATGTAAGATTTTCTGTATAGAGATAAACAGTATTTCTAATACATATAATGTTTAACTCTTCTCTGGATTTATGCTACACTTGTGTTAATAGGAATTACAATGAGTAAAGAGTATATGTTCAGGAACAAATGGCAGTTACTGTATAATTTTTCACAGATTATATTCAGAAGAAAGTATTGTAAAATACTCCATTAAACTCTTGGCTATATTCTTGAAAAGCTGGGTAATCATAATTACTTAATTTGCAGAAATAAACATTTGTTAGAAATCCTTATTATGATATGGAAACAAATACAGCAATTCCTAGCCACACAATTTGAAAAGTTTTTTATGTATAACCACATATCAAGCTGGAAGTAGGGCCCTGTTTTTTTAATCATGTCTAAGAAATAAAGGCAATTAATTTAAAAAATTGTTACAAACTAACAAACTGATAAGAAAATTAATATTTTTTTCAGATCTTTTATAGAGTAAAAGGTCCTAAGAGCTGCTTAATGGCAGAAGAGTTGTATAAATCATTACTATTTATGAATGTTAAGGAATTTGTTGTGTGTTTTATTGTAAATACATTAAAGAAATTATTTTACCACTTTTACCTGTTCAGTTATATAACAGTTATAAGATACCATTCACCAAACTGCACAAATTTAATTAAATGAACCATCTATCAGTTGCCAGTACTCAGTGGATATTACTAAAACAGAGGAAGAAAGAGTAAAATGGGAAATACTGACAGTTTATTTGGTTTGAGATGATGTACTAGGGAAATATTCAGAAATTCATTATAATTTCTTAAGGGAAGTTTAGGCACCAAGGTAGAACGTATAAGGAATACACAGTGGAACATGTTTAAGTATTAAAATATTATTAATATTTATTAATGAAGTTCTGGAGAATGTTAGGAGATAAAACAGTAAAGAGGTACTTCTTTAGACTTCATATTTTTATGAATCTCGTTATCATAGTGTCTGAAGACTTCACAATCATTATGCATTTATTCCAATATACATTTAAGATCAGATTTAACACATCTTTAGGGATGATAATTGAGCTCTAAAGAAATGAAGACTGAGAGATTTAAACAGTCCTATGTGCCAGTGTCTGAAGGTGAGCAATGAGCTCGCTGAACCCTTTCAGCAATGTACGGATATAGTTCTGTTCTTCCCTGCATTGGATTAGTGACCCAATTCGTTGTCTGAACCCTTTCTCTTCTGGGCATTATCTAAGTTTGACATCAGTCATATGGGAAGCAAAAATAGCTGTATGTAATTTTTCTACTTCTTCCAAAAGTTAGTACGAATTGAGAGCTTAACTAGCACAACCTTAAATTGAGAACAAGTAAACGAGCCTCCTTTTCTTCCTATAGCAGTGCATCTTGTAAGTTACATAGCTTCTTATACCTTATTCTTTTCCTGAATGGCAAAAGAAACTTTCAGCTTACAGTATTATTCACATATTCATAGAATTTAGAGCTGCCAGGAGCAAGTGATGANTTAATTAAAAACCTGTGGCAGTATCAAGCAGTTTAAAATAAGTCTACTGATTTTCTTTATAAAAATCTCTAGTTATGGTTAATAAGTTGGGGTTTTTAAAAGGCAAAAAAAAATATAAAAAACATGTAGCAAGTTAGGGTCTAATTCAATCTAACACACATACAAAACATTTCTATATCAATTATTTAAAACAGATTAAGTAGTGTTTCAGTTTTCAGATGCAAGAGTTTTCCATTGCAATGGTTAAGGCAACAAAAGCTAAATATTTTCTCAGAGCATTAAATTCACCAAAAAATCTGATAAATATTACTAAAGAATATATAAAGCATTAGGTAGGTCTGAATCAATCTTGAACTGGCTGACTCAAGTAACTTGTGAGAGGAAGCAGACTAGATCCTTGTCTCTGCTCAGAGCAGGAGGAAGAACCATCTCCCTTTGCCTAAAATGCCCTCATGTAACAGGTACAGTGCTTTGGAAATGAAAAATGACCCAGAAATTGACCATGCAGCATTGATCCAACCACATCGGAACCATTGCCATCAGAAAAGCACTTAAAGTATTATAGTAATCCAGGGTTCCTTACTGAGACACAGTGAAGCATGCATTTGCTGTTCAGGCAATTTCTCTAGTGGAGTTTGCTGCCTAGTAGGAGCTTGCACTGAGAACGTCACTGAGAGGCTGTTGAGCCTGGTCAACCCTATCAATTATCATCACCTCCTATTATTTCAAACGTGGTCTAGCAATATTGCAATGAGGCAACTTAAATATACCAAAAGATGGAGCAAGAAGATTTTCACAAACAAACTGGTCAGACTTATAAAGAGAGGTTTAAACTAGATTTAGTGGAGGAAATGGATAGAGCTTTGAGCAAAAGAAAAGTGCCAGTTATGGCTGATGTACCAGGAACCAACAGGGTAACAGGCATTTGGGAAGTGCCTCAAAGGAATTAGTGTGTGTTCCTCTAAAAAGATGACACGGTCGATAGCCTAGCTGAAGTGCCTCTATATTAATGCACAAATCATGGGCAACAAGCAGAAGGAGTTGGAAGCCACTGTGTAACTAGAAAGCTATAAACTATTCACTATAATTGAAATATGATGGGATGAATCACTAAACTGGAGTCCTGCAACTGATGACTATAAACTGTTCAGAAAGCAGACAAGAAAGGAGGGGTCAAGAGTGGGAAATAGGTTGCCCTCTATGTTAAAAAAATGACTTTATTGCACAGAACTGTATCTGAAAGCCAACAATGAACACGTTAAGATGGGTGAAAAATAAGTGCCAAGTCAGCAAGTGACTGGTGTTTATCACAGGCTACTTATCAAGGGGACCTTGTTGATGAAGTGTTCTTACTTCAACTATAGGAAATATCTTGCTCGCAGGCTCTGATCTTGCTGGGAAACTTCAGTCACCCTGATATGTGCTGGAAAAGCAGCACAGCAATCTGTAAGCTTAATTCAAGTGATAGACAGCCTGAGGAGAAATGTTACTAGATGTGTGGTTTACCAACACATATGAACTAATTAAAGAAGTCAAGACTGATGGTAGCCTGGACTGCAGTGATCATGTCCTATTGGAATTTACAATTTTGAGGGATATGGCAGAGGTGAAGAGAGAGCAGGACCCTGACTTTTAGGAGACAAGCTCATGGTTGTTAAAAGAATCAGTGAATGAGACCCCCTGGGACCAAGAAGCTGAATAGAATCTTGGCAACTGTTTAAGGACATTTTTCATAGATCGTGAGAACTCTCAATTCCCATGCATAAGAAACCAGACAAGGAAGGCAGGAGATTAGCATGATTCAGCAAGGACTTTCTGGTTTAACCGAAGTGTAAGAAGGAAATACATAGGCAGTGGAACAAGGCACAGGTATCCTGGTAACAATATAGGGNGAACAAATGGCAGTTACTGTATAATTTTTCACAGATTATATTCAGAAGAAAGTATTGTAAAATACTCCATTAAACTCTTGGCTATATTCTTGAAAAGCTGGGTAATCATAATTACTTAATTTGCAGAAATAAACATTTGTTAGAAATCCTTATTATGATATGGAAACAAATACAGCAATTCCTAGCCACACAATTTGAAAAGTTTTTTATGTATAACCACATATCAAGCTGGAAGTAGGGCCCTGTTTTTTTAATCATGTCTAAGAAATAAAGGCAATTAATTTAAAAAATTGTTACAAACTAACAAACTGATAAGAAAATTAATATTTTTTTCAGATCTTTTATAGAGTAAAAGGTCCTAAGAGCTGCTTAATGGCAGAAGAGTTGTATAAATCATTACTATTTATGAATGTTAAGGAATTTGTTGTGTGTTTTATTGTAAATACATTAAAGAAATTATTTTACCACTTTTACCTGTTCAGTTATATAACAGTTATAAGATACCATTCACCAAACTGCACAAATTTAATTAAATGAACCATCTATCAGTTGCCAGTACTCAGTGGATATTACTAAAACAGAGGAAGAAAGAGTAAAATGGGAAATACTGACAGTTTATTTGGTTTGAGATGATGTACTAGGGAAATATTCAGAAATTCATTATAATTTCTTAAGGGAAGTTTAGGCACCAAGGTAGAACGTATAAGGAATACACAGTGGAACATGTTTAAGTATTAAAATATTATTAATATTTATTAATGAAGTTCTGGAGAATGTTAGGAGATAAAACAGTAAAGAGGTACTTCTTTAGACTTCATATTTTTATGAATCTCGTTATCATAGTGTCTGAAGACTTCACAATCATTATGCATTTATTCCAATATACATTTAAGATCAGATTTAACACATCTTTAGGGATGATAATTGAGCTCTAAAGAAATGAAGACTGAGAGATTTAAACAGTCCTATGTGCCAGTGTCTGAAGGTGAGCAATGAGCTCGCTGAACCCTTTCAGCAATGTACGGATATAGTTCTGTTCTTCCCTGCATTGGATTAGTGACCCAATTCGTTGTCTGAACCCTTTCTCTTCTGGGCATTATCTAAGTTTGACATCAGTCATATGGGAAGCAAAAATAGCTGTATGTAATTTTTCTACTTCTTCCAAAAGTTAGTACGAATTGAGAGCTTAACTAGCACAACCTTAAATTGAGAACAAGTAAACGAGCCTCCTTTTCTTCCTATAGCAGTGCATCTTGTAAGTTACATAGCTTCTTATACCTTATTCTTTTCCTGAATGGCAAAAGAAACTTTCAGCTTACAGTATTATTCACATATTCATAGAATTTAGAGCTGCCAGGAGCAAGTGATGATTTTGGACCTCAAGTCCTTTGGATTTCTGATAACCATTTGAAAAACATAATTAAGTGGAAACTGAATCATAACGCTAGCTGACATTTTGACTGTGCAGATGAATGTTTCATTTACCACGGAAAACTCAAACAGTCTGATTTTTTTCCACCCTGTTTTCAGCTTTTTTTACAACCAAATGAAATCTCCCCCAAACATTTAACCTAAACACTTTGAGAAGCACANCCTATTGGAATTTACAATTTTGAGGGATATGGCAGAGGTGAAGAGAGAGCAGGACCCTGACTTTTAGGAGACAAGCTCATGGTTGTTAAAAGAATCAGTGAATGAGACCCCCTGGGACCAAGAAGCTGAATAGAATCTTGGCAACTGTTTAAGGACATTTTTCATAGATCGTGAGAACTCTCAATTCCCATGCATAAGAAACCAGACAAGGAAGGCAGGAGATTAGCATGATTCAGCAAGGACTTTCTGGTTTAACCGAAGTGTAAGAAGGAAATACATAGGCAGTGGAACAAGGCACAGGTATCCTGGTAACAATATAGGGTTGCTATTTGGATGTGTAGGGATGGGATCAGGAAAGTTAAGGCACAGTTGGAGCTGAATTTGGCAAAGGAAGTGAGGAAGAGTAATAATGGCTTCTACAGCTACATTGGACTGAGAAGGAAAGTTAAAGAAAATGTAACCCCTCCTGATAAATAAGACAACTAACATGAAGTAGGCTGCACTTTTTTGCCTCAGTTTTCAATTGTAATCTCTCTTCCCATATCTCTTAAGTACTGAAACCCAAGGCAAGGACTGGNTAATATTTTTCCTTGAGGAGATTTAGGAAATTATTAAAAAGTATGCTATTTTTTTTTTCTGGGTGCTTTTGATTTAGAATTGAATTTCAGAAGGATAGAAATATGGTGAGGAATTCAATTAATTAAAAACCTGTGGCAGTATCAAGCAGTTTAAAATAAGTCTACTGATTTTCTTTATAAAAATCTCTAGTTATGGTTAATAAGTTGGGGTTTTTAAAAGGCAAAAAAAAATATAAAAAACATGTAGCAAGTTAGGGTCTAATTCAATCTAACACACATACAAANCTTTTGATTTAGAATTGAATTTCAGAAGGATAGAAATATGGTGAGGAATTCAATTAATTAAAAACCTGTGGCAGTATCAAGCAGTTTAAAATAAGTCTACTGATTTTCTTTATAAAAATCTCTAGTTATGGTTAATAAGTTGGGGTTTTTAAAAGGCAAAAAAAAATATAAAAAACATGTAGCAAGTTAGGGTCTAATTCAATCTAACACACATACAAAACATTTCTATATCAATTATTTAAAACAGATTAAGTAGTGTTTCAGTTTTCAGATGCAAGAGTTTTCCATTGCAATGGTTAAGGCAACAAAAGCTAAATATTTTCTCAGAGCATTAAATTCACCAAAAAATCTGATAAATATTACTAAAGAATATATAAAGCATTAGGTAGGTCTGAATCAATCTTGAACTGGCTGACTCAAGTAACTTGTGAGAGGAAGCAGACTAGATCCTTGTCTCTGCTCAGAGCAGGAGGAAGAACCATCTCCCTTTGCCTAAAATGCCCTCATGTAACAGGTACAGTGCTTTGGAAATGAAAAATGACCCAGAAATTGACCATGCAGCATTGATCCAACCACATCGGAACCATTGCCATCAGAAAAGCACTTAAAGTATTATAGTAATCCAGGGTTCCTTACTGAGACACAGTGAAGCATGCATTTGCTGTTCAGGCAATTTCTCTAGTGGAGTTTGCTGCCTAGTAGGAGCTTGCACTGAGAACGTCACTGAGAGGCTGTTGAGCCTGGTCAACCCTATCAATTATCATCACCTCCTATTATTTCAAACGTGGTCTAGCAATATTGCAATGAGGCAACTTAAATATACCAAAAGATGGAGCAAGAAGATTTTCACAAACAAACTGGTCAGACTTATAAAGAGAGGTTTAAACTAGATTTAGTGGAGGAAATGGATAGAGCTTTGAGCAAAAGAAAAGTGCCAGTTATGGCTGATGTACCAGGAACCAACAGGGTAACAGGCATTTGGGAAGTGCCTCAAAGGAATTAGTGTGTGTTCCTCTAAAAAGATGACACGGTCGATAGCCTAGCTGAAGTGCCTCTATATTAATGCACAAATCATGGGCAACAAGCAGAAGGAGTTGGAAGCCACTGTGTAACTAGAAAGCTATAAACTATTCACTATAATTGAAATATGATGGGATGAATCACTAAACTGGAGTCCTGCAACTGATGACTATAAACTGTTCAGAAAGCAGACAAGAAAGGAGGGGTCAAGAGTGGGAAATAGGTTGCCCTCTATGTTAAAAAAATGACTTTATTGCACAGAACTGTATCTGAAAGCCAACAATGAACACGTTAAGATGGGTGAAAAATAAGTGCCAAGTCAGCAAGTGACTGGTGTTTATCACAGGCTACTTATCAAGGGGACCTTGTTGATGAAGTGTTCTTACTTCAACTATAGGAAATATCTTGCTCGCAGGCTCTGATCTTGCTGGGAAACTTCAGTCACCCTGATATGTGCTGGAAAAGCAGCACAGCAATCTGTAAGCTTAATTCAAGTGATAGACAGCCTGAGGAGAAATGTTACTAGATGTGTGGTTTACCAACACATATGAACTAATTAAAGAAGTCAAGACTGATGGTAGCCTGGACTGCAGTGATCATGTCCTATTGGAATTTACAATTTTGAGGGATATGGCAGAGGTGAAGAGAGAGCAGGACCCTGACTTTTAGGAGACAAGCTCATGGTTGTTAAAAGAATCAGTGAATGAGACCCCCTGGGACCAAGAAGCTGAATAGAATCTTGGCAACTGTTTAAGGACATTTTTCATAGATCGTGAGAACTCTCAATTCCCATGCATAAGAAACCAGACAAGGAAGGCAGGAGATTAGCATGATTCAGCAAGGACTTTCTGGTTTAACCGAAGTGTAAGAAGGAAATACATAGGCAGTGGAACAAGGCACAGGTATCCTGGTAACAATATAGGGTTGCTATTTGGATGTGTAGGGATGGGATCAGGAAAGTTAAGGCACAGTTGGAGCTGAATTTGGCAAAGGAAGTGAGGAAGAGTAATAATGGCTTCTACAGCTACATTGGACTGAGAAGGAAAGTTAAAGAAAATGTAACCCCTCCTGATAAATAAGACAACTAACATGAAGTAGGCTGCACTTTTTTGCCTCAGTTTTCAATTGTAATCTCTCTTCCCATATCTCTTAAGTACTGAAACCCAAGGCAAGGACTGGGGGAAGAAAGGGAACAAAGTCCCTCACATTGTATGAGAAGATTAGGTTTGAGACCACCTTATGAACCTGAAAATACACATATTCTTTGGATGTGGAGAGATATACCTTAGGGTTCTGATGGAAGTGGTGGATGTTGTTGCCAAGCCACTCTCCACCATATTTCAAAAGTCATGGCAGTGAGGCAAAGTACCCAGAGAGTGGAAAAAGGGAAACTTCATGCATATTTTTGAAAAAAGGTAAAAAGTTAGCTACTAACCAGTCAGCCTCACTTTTGTGATCATGGAACAGATCCTCCTGGAAGATATGTCAAGGTTTATGGAAGAGAAGGAAGTCATTAGAGACAACCAGTATGGCTTCACCAAAGGCAAATCATGCCTGACTGATCTAGTGTTCTTCTACGATGGAGCAACTGCATCAATGGACAGGGAAGAGATAAAGATATCATCCACCTGAAATTGTGTAAGGCTTTTGACATTGTCCCACACACATTCTATTGGAGATGTGGATTTTGTGGATGGACTGTTAGATGGATAAGGAATGACTAGATGGCTACATTATAGTCAATGGTTCAATATCTAAGTGGAAATCAATAGAGTGTTGTCCCTCGAAGTTTATACTGAGAAAAATTCTATTTAATATCTTCATCAACAACATAGAAAATGAGTTTGAGCGTACTTACACTTTGTTGGCAGATGAGTTGAAGCTGAGTGGTGCAGTTGATGCTAGAGGGAAGGGATACCATCCAGAGAGACCTTAACAGGCTTGAGGAGCAGGCCTGTGCAAACCTCTTGAAGCTGAACAAGGTCAAGTGCAAGGTCCTGCACATGGGTTGGGGAAGACCCATCAATACAGACTGAAGGGTGAATGAATTGAGAGAAACCCTGTCAAGAAGGACTCGAGGGTACTGGTAAATGAAAAATTGTACATGAGCTGGCAAAATGCACTTGCAGCCTAGAAAGCAAATCATATCCTGGGACTGCATCACAAGATGTGCGGCCAGTAGATCAAGAGAGGTGATTTTGCCCCTCTGCTCCGCTCTGATGAGACCCCATCTGGAGTACTGCATCCAGTTCTGAGGTCACCAGTACAAGAAAGGTGTGGGCTGGTTGGAGCAGGTCAAGAGGAGGTCTGTGAAAGTGGTCAGAGGGCTGGAACACCTCTCCTGTGAAGAAAGGCTGAGAGAGTTGGGGTTGTTCAGCCTCCAGAAGACATGTTATTGCAGTGTTTCATAATATAAAGGGAATTCATAAGAAAGATGGAGGCAGACATTTTCCCAGGGCTTGCAGCAACAGGGCAAGGGGCACTTGTTTCAAGCTGAAAGCGGTTAGGTTTATATTTGATATTACTAAGAAATTTTGTATTAGAAGGGTGATGAGACACTGGAACAGGCTGCCCAGAGAAGCTGTAGATGCCTCATCATTAGAAGTGTTCAAGGTCACATTGCTTGAGCAACCCAATCTAGCGAAAAGCATCCTTGCTTATAGCAGACCTTGGACTAGATGATCTTTATAGGTCTTTTCCAACCCTAACCATTCCACAATTCTATGATTCTATGATCTTTTTGACTGATGCGTTATCTAAAGCAGAGGTGTCAAACTCATGGCCTGTGGGCTGAATCCGGCCCTTCATCTTGTTTTATCCAGTCTGGCACTTTGTTCCCACCCAGTGGCAGCACTGACCCTACACTCCAGCAACTCCTTGACCCTGCACTCCTGCCAGTGTGCTGGTCACATGTGCAGAATGTGTGACGCAAATTATGCTGCAGGAATGGGAGAACAGTGGGAGTCGTGATTCTGGCATCCCTGATCTAAATGCAATACAGTACAAAAAACTTCTTGTAGGTTATATTGAATATTGAAACGATAAAGTAAAATTCATTGAAATCAAACATTTATATTCCTGGAATAAGATTTTCTTGTTCTTTTTCAGATTTTTTTTTATTATCTTTGACCATATCAAAGTGATCTTTCTGCCATCCTAACTGCAACAGCTTATTTAACAAGGAATTATATATTCTTGACTATTGGAGCTAGTTACACCCACTTTATAGTTCAATATTCGTACTATAATATCATCCAATTCTTTCTATTATTCCACCATTGTTTTTCAGGCACTGTATATGGCTAAACTTATCTAAAGTTTTTCTAATCTCATACTTAGAGTGCAACTGGGATACAAGATGTCATGTTTCATCTCATTTTGGTGTGTATGTTAGAGTAGAATACTTTTAAATGCTATGTTTTCTTAGTTCTTCTGGTGAAGTAAGTGTTAGAGAATAAGCAGGAATATTTTGATGTCTCCCTTCCACTATTTATTTACTTGCAAATATTGTTGAGCTGGGGAAAAAGTGTAGTTTTCCTGGGCCAAACAGTTTCCTATTTTAGATGGGTTTGTGGAAATGTAACAAAATGTCATTTTTTTCATTGAATTAAAAATTCAACAAGACTCACAAAAGAGGTGATATTTATCCTATCCCATATTTATCAAACTCTGTTTGGGCATATTCTAATTAATACCAGAAGGAATCACAAAGAATAAAGCTTACTGTGCTGCAGAACCAGTGTTAATTCCTGGAAACCAGGATGCATCTGAGTATGGAAGATGCATTTTTTCACATTTATCTGTTATTCATTTCTTGCACCTTCTTCCTAGTTTCTGTTTCTGTCTGTAGTCAAAATAAGAATTCTGGATTATGTTGATTTTGGGTGTGTTTTACTTTGTGATCTTATACTATTAGAGATTCTCAATGGTGCAGTTTAGGCTAAAACAACAGAGAACACTGTCGAATAACTAAGTTCTCCTTATATGATTAAAAGGTGATTTTCCTTCAGCCTTGTAAATTGGAAGGATAATCATTCTAAAATTATCCATTAATCCCTCAAGAACAGAGTTCTGTCACCTTCTTTTTCATTAGAATATGTTTAATGCCAACAGTAAAATCTAGAATCCCTAACAGTTGCTCTGCAAAGTCTCACTAAACCCATTTAATCTCTTTCATCAGTTCTGATGTCCTCAAGTTTCCTTTAAAGAACAAAGAAGATAAAATTATCTTCAGGTTTAGTTCCCATACAATCAGTTTCTGCTATGAAATGGGATGGGAATTTTTAGTCCTTTGAAAGTGTCATTAATATGTATGAAAATATAAATCCTGAAATACCTCCTCATACTAGTATTTCTTACTCATAAATTTCTTACTCTACATTTTATGCAGCTTAAAAAGGTTTTCAAACCTAGATCCCAGACCACTGCAGCAAAATACTCAAACAGGTGGACATCTTCTAAGGATCTGATTGTGCCAGTGGAAATATTAATGACTTCACGCTTATGCCCAGACTTTCCTGAAGCCCTTAATTGATTGGGTGATTAATTTTCCCTTTAAACTGTATCCTCTCTCCCTTTATACTATTGACAAGCAAAACTCCTTTTTTTCTTAATGACATTGATTTTCTTTTTCTGATACTTAAGATGTGAAAGAGGAGAAACTTGACAAATGAAAGTTTAAAAAGTATTTTAAAACGTATGGGAAAAGTTTCATAAATAGATACAAGTTTTGCTTCTGTTACTACTGTGAATTGTTGATTTACCAATGCCTTTCAGGGCATAATGGAGTTACATTACAAAACTCCAATTTTAAACATGAATAAATCAGTTGCAAATGGAACCTTATAAAGACTGTGGTGTTTTTGTGATGTTAATTTGATTACTTGTTTTGATGGAAGCAATTCTGACTCTTTGACATAAATTTTACTGAAGAGATTTCTAGGTTTTAAGATAGTACTTTATTGATTTAGTAGTTTTGATCCAAAGACACATAATTTGATGAAACCCCTTTGTGAATATTTTCAACTCTGCTAATAAAAAGTACATACCACAGGTTACAGAATTTCTTACTAGGACTTTTTAAAGAATTTTAAAATCTCTAACTTCAAAAGATATCACTGAAGTAATTAAAAAACTTTTGCCTTGCTATGTAGTACAAGTACAATGCTGTTGTTCCAGGTTAAGGAGCAGGACTGGAGTCTACATAGCTCATATTTTTGTCCTTAATCACAAGCTCTGATAACTGTAAATTATTCTCCAACACTTAGATACAGCTCAGGTACAGAAGCCGGATTAATCTCACCAGAAGTGCCTACGTACATTAACATTTTTAGCAACTTTCTTGGGAACTCGGAGCTCTATTTCACCATGACTAGAAGTGGCCTAAACTTGAAAGTGTGATCAACCATGCTGCTTTCGTGTTTTAGTTTTGTAAAGCTCTGCAAACAAAAGGCATTCCTTCTCTTATTTAGCTTGAAAGGAAAAACCATACTGACCAACCAACTAACAAACCAATCAACCAACCATAAAACCAAACCAAAAAACCACCACCAAAAAACCCCCACTAAACCCAAGCCCTTCCAAACCAATTTTTTGCTCATTAATGTGGGGATCAGAATCACCCAACTTACAAAGTACAGTTATGTTCACCAGCAAGGAAAGAGTATGGATATATGTATGAGAGAAACAGTATCAATCCCTAGGTTTTATAGGATTCCCTAAGCCCAAGTGAATGAACAGAGTTCTGTAAGCCTATAGTTAGAGCAGCATTTACATCTCAATCTTTCTTTAACTAAAGTTTCTATACTTTATGCTAAAAAGTGGCTGGCTAAAGAAATATTGATGAAATGTTGACCTCCTACATAATACAGAACTAGGAAATTAATTTATTGAGAAACAAGTTTGCTCTATTCAGACTCTACAGTGAAAGAAAAGACTTGAATTTTCCACTTCATAAGCGGTTGTTCTGAATAATGAGATAGAGCATGAAGGGCAGTTTGAAATAAATGCTTTCCCAAGGAAAAGAACTTAGATACAATTTTTTGGTAAGGGATTCAGGATGGTTAGTCCCAGATAATGCATTTCCCAGATAACTTTTGAATTTGGGGTACATACTTTTATAACAAGTTTCATTAGTTCCTTAGGCTCAGACTGATTCTTGCATGTTCTGCTCCATGATGAAAACATCTCCCCTGCTTTTTGGGGAATTCCTTTATCCTACAGTTCCTGAGTTTACATTCTAAAAGGAGACAACTCTGAAAATTTAGGTGCTGAGATGTACTGGGTTTTTTTTCATTCTAGTCATTAACTTCTTAAAACTTCCTCTCCCTAGAGTGCCCCAGGCTGCTAAAAACCAGAGGTTGCTATAAACACCGTAACATTAGATTTACAAGCAATTTGTGATATGTTTAAACATGCAAAGCAGCTGTTACATTTCAACACGACTATTTTACATAGAGCTTTATTTATGTTTTATTGATAGTTTATTAATGAAGCTCTTTAAACGCTCCATTGAATCTTTAGGCACAGTCCTAACCAGTGTTACTGAGTTAGAAGCCACAGTAGAAACCACAGGCTTGCTCAAATTCTTCTGTCCCTGAGAGAGGAAAGTTCCAGAACATCACATATGAATGCTTCCAGTCGTACCCCCAACCACGTTCTGTCAGTGCAAGAGCAGGGTTCCAGCTGAGAAGCTACGCTCTCAAATTAGCAAGAATATTTTCTTGAATGAATGAAAAAAATTCTTGTGTTCCAGGCTTGATGGCTACATCTACATTGTTGATTGCCTTCACTGGAGGCAAAGTGATACAGAAGGGTGGTATCCACACTTCAAAACTCTGTAAACATAGCAGTACTGCAGCCATATATACCTTATACAACACAACCTTGAGCCTTCTTAGGTTTCCTTTTGAGCTCCCTGTGGGCCTAGATTCTAAGTATCATTTTTTGCATTTTTCATTACATTGCAGTGTCTGAAAGGAAATGACAGCTGAGCTGCAGTCCACCAGAACATTAGTTCTAAGTATATTCACATAGTACTAAGTATATTTATTATATGATTGGAATGGGACTTCAAGGCACTTAAAAGAGTTTGCAGTGAAAGCCTGCTTTTGTAGTGTTAATAAACTGTGAAGAGTGTAGGAAATCAGACCTGATGTTATTTTATCCATATTGAGTGTTGCAAATTGTCCTTGAAATAAACTACCCCAGAATTACAGCAAAGTTTTTTCAGTACTGGAGAGCTAGTTCAGGAGAAAAAGAGTGTTTTGAAGTTTTTATGAGTGAGGAACTGGGACACAGGAGTTAACTGTGGAGTTAACTTAGTTGATAATGTGAATGTGCAGCATGTCTGTCATTCATGTAGCTCCCACATAGCAAAACTGAAGGCTCTTCCAATATAATTTCAAATGATGAATGAGTTTGAGAATTTTGCCATCTGCTTGCTGACACAGGGAAAAATGTGTAATTCACTGAATTCATTATTCCTTCAGGTCTGATAACAGCAACAGATTGTTTGGAGGGTGTAAACATCAAGGAGAGACAAATGTTATTCACAAGGAAATGGCTTCATATGGTGGGATTAAATGAACAGAGTAGGAATGCTAGATTTGGGGGTGTGGGGGCTGTGCTGACAAGCAAGATCAAAAGTCTATTGAGATAAGACAGAAATCAGAATATGAAAGCAAAAATTTTAACATAGAAGAGTGTTCATAGCTTTCTGCATTTCTTCTACATGAAGGATAGCCTAGTTAAGAAGATAATTTTTTGATGAGGGTGCTGAAACTTTGGAACAAGTTGTGCAGAGAAGCAGTTGATGCTCCATTACTGGAAGTGTTCAAGGTCAGGTTGGATGCTGGATGGGGCTCTGAGCAACCTGATGATAATTGAAGATGTCCCTTTTCATTGCAGCGCTTGTTGGACTAGATGAACTATAAGATCCCTTTCATCCTAAACCATTCTGTTGTTCTATGGTATTAAGATTATAAACGAGAAAGAAAGATCATGGAGACTGCTATCCAAAATTATATGCCTTGAAACCATAGAAGTCTCTAATATGAGGAAAATTGAATGTTAATTTGAGAATGCAGAAGTAAAAGTATCCACAGAGTGACTTTGTAGACCTTTGGCAGATGACTGTATCTCTTTTAGATAATAAAGCTTTTCAAATATGATTAAGGATAAAATATTAAAGAACTTTATGCATGTGAGGTAATTGTATCATTCTGATTCTGTGTTGTTAAAGTACATCAGTCACATCTGAAGCCAAAGATGCATATATTTTTAAGGGCTAATAACATAATTTCTGCCAAAGTCAGATATAGAATTTAAAAAATAATTAATACTATATGGAACTTTTTTAAAAAAGTGGTAGAAGCAATTGTTTGGAACCTCTGTTGGTTAACATTTAAAAAATGCCAACAGATGGCTCTTCCTGCATCTGTGCAGATGACGATTCCAAAATAAGTAGTGCCGAGAGATTTCTTGGTGAAGCTAAGGGATGGGAAAGACAGCTGTCACTGAATATCTTAATTACAGCATTTACAAAGTTCAAATTAATTTAATGTTGTTTCTATGTCTGTATTAATGTAACATCCATTAGTATGTCATCGGTTATACTTTGTGAATTAGGTTTGGAATTTGGCACGTATTTGAAGTTTGTGGAAGCAAACAGTTGATCTAACTCTTCAGCATTACATGGGAGAATGCATTTAGAATACCACTTGTAACTTGAAAATATTAAGTGAAGGTTTTAGAGTCACAGTTGATGTCTGGTTTTATTTGAAAGTACTGGTAAGCTTTTGTTTGATGGCTTTCGCTACCTAAGTACTTTTGAGCAGCTTTTCAAAGAGGTGCTGAGAAGACCTTTTGCTTTTGTACTCTTATTTAAAATACCAGAAATTCTTTATATATTGAGAATAATCTAGCTCCATATCCTTTTAGAATACCAACAATCAGTGGCATTTCTGATGGTAAAATTGGTTAGTGAAGAAGTTTAAAAAAATGCTTTTTTTTCCAAAATGCTAAAGAAAAGAATGATTTTAATAAGTTGCAGGAAAATATGGATCAACTCCGTGTCATATCAATAAACGTCATATATAAAATCAAAGGTGAAGTTTCAGCACCACATTTTTTGAACTTTCATTTCAAGATTTTTCACTATTTTTTCTCTGTCCAGAAATCTTGTATTCAGGTACATGATTATGGCTTAAACCAGTGATTGACTTTCCCCTGACTTTTCTAAAGGCATGTAACAATAACAGAATAAGGCATGGGGGACTGCTGTTGATCAGTCTTCCATTGAAAAAACAAACCATTTCAATAGATTTGATCTAATAAAACACTAATTTTTCCTTTCCTCTTTTATTTCCCCAATGACACCTATGTTAGTTCTTGCCAGATAGTTAAATATTATTGTCCTCTCCTTCCAAAGGCTGGAATACCAGGGATGCATATTTCTGGCTTGTTTCATAACATAGAGCTACATTGCTCCAACTTTCTCTTCATAATTAGAAGAACCTTCTTCAGTACTGGCCATTTGGCGTCAAAGACAAGCAAGCAGACAACATGGATTTCATGTCTTTTGCAGTCTAATAAGGTGGAAGCCGTTGCTGTAAATAGAGAAAGAAAATATTATACAAGCTTTTGCCTCATCTTACTTCAGTCTGTCCAGCATTCAGCTTTATATGCCACATGGTTTGGTCGGACAAAGACAAATGAACAACAAAATGGTTTTAGTTTGCCTTTTGAGATGTACGGACTTGAACTACTGCATTACTCTACATATGCATTGCTACTGGGTGTCGTGCTCGCTCCTGTGAATAATCATATAGAAAAACATTTCCAGATGAAATACGAGGTACTAAGTACTGACACTGCAAAAACAACTGCAGACCATGTTAACTGAAGCAAGGCTTGGAACTATGAGAAAATCAGTAAATAGAGGAGAAGATTACTTGCCCTTTTGGGAAGGGAGTTTCATGAAGAGCAGATTGTTTGAATTGTTTATTTTCCTGTGTCGCTAGTAGATTACCTAGGGAAAATCATTAAAAACTTTTATTCTCTCGTGCAGAAGGTAACATTAAAAAAACACCAGCTAAGAGAACCCTGTAGGTTTCTTACTGCAAGACAATTGAAATGTAATGGAAATTCAATTGATTTTCAGTGGGAAAAGCTGCAGGGCACCAATTATCTGTGTTCTAGAATTGTTGTCTGAAGTGAAGACACACATGAAGGAGCCAATCAAAAGTACTTCAGTCCCTGTGTGCAATATGTTCCTGACAACAGTATAAGGATCAAATTTTTCAGCTTCTAATTAAATGCATGTATCAAGAGGATCTTTCTTTGGCTCTTAAAAGGAAATTTCAACTATTCCTGAAAAAAATAATGCCACATACTCCGTAGCGAATTTGCAAAATGCATATAAATCTCGCTTTCGCTGATGATGAATTGTATTACCTCTGCATATATACATTCAAGCTCATGATCAGTATATCAGTTTTTATCAGATTTATGAAAAGGTGAAACATTAATTAAAGTAGTTAAAAAGATTTAAAACTGACTTTATATTTTATTCTTTGATCCAAGTCAAAAGAAATAGAGTAGCTCTTAGAAATATTTATTGCCTACACACAGAAAAAATATTTTTTTGACTTTATGGTGGAGTTTTGTCCTTTTATAGGCCTGCTGATGATGGACAGCTATGAGATAATCTGTCTCAGATTAGGTAGCAATGGCTAATCAAAACCTATACATAGCAGTAATACAAACTATTCTGAACAACAAGATAGAATAACATGGTATGGGTTTAGCTACTAAGGTGAGCAGGTAAAAGTGGTTGGAATACTTACTGAGATAGAACTTTATGTGGTTAGTGAGTAATTTTTTTATTTCAGAAATTTTCAAAGATTTAGTTACTGACTTGGATAATAGAAAAAAGAATACAGCTATAAAATTTATAATTCAAGAAGAACTGGAAATTTTTAGTTAGAAATTGTTAGTGGAACAGAATAAAGAAAAGGACAACTGGTAAGGCAGCAGCTACAGAGAAAAATATCTTCTCCTAGAGTGTATTTCCATTTGAAATAAATGTTAACAACACATCTTGTATTAAATGAATCTTGCAGCAGACACATGAGTTAATCGTTCTGCTCTACAAGCCATTTACTTGGAGCTTGAGGCGCTCCAACCACAAGAAAGATGTGTGCCAACTAGCAAGAGTACAGAAGATGACCAGACATCATGAAAAATGATGAAACATGAAAAGATGCAGAATTTATTTTAGGAAAAGAAAATATTTCATGCAGACAGGACAAAAATTTCAGATAAGTTGCAAAATAGTAATTAATAAATTGCTCTCTGGGTTCTAAAATATTTACAGTTCCTTTAAGCTTTGTATTGACATTTTAATGTTTAATAACAGTATTCCCTCTTCTATTATGCAGGACAAGAAAAGACTTAATATTCAGTAAAACAGATTTAGATTAGGCATTCAGAAAACATTTTTGGTAGACTAGCTAAGGAATGTCAATAGAAGTAACAAAATCTGCATCACTTAAACAATGATTTAGGCAAACATCTGCTAAGAAAAACATTATAGCTTTTCTTGCTGTGGGCTTGGGTGGAGAAGATGTAGATAGCCCATTTTCCTCAAGGCAGGTTTAAATTAAATTTACAGAAAAATGAACCAAAATTTTAGTAGGTGTTGTGCAAGCCTCTGTTATCCTTCAGAGAACAGAGAATATTTGCTTGCTGTGTAAGAGTAATACAGAAAGTGAGTGTCATGAAACAAAAATTTATGTGGCATTCAAAGCTTGTTCTGATGTTTCACACTGGGATCCGTTTCACTCTTCTGGAGAACGATGTTTTCAAGGTGCTGATTGCTAAAAGAAATCATTGAATACCGTACATGTTTACTATAGGTAAACTTATGATGTGTATACCATTAACTGTGTCATATATTCCTCTTTGTTTCACTGGACTATGTAGAAAGTAATATACTCTTCAAGGTCATATACTCTTCAAGGTGAGAAAAGAGACCATAAGATCACAGAGAGACAAACGGCAAGTCAGTTGAGAGGCAGAAGTAAATCATTGCAGCGTTGAAGAAATTAAAAGAAAAGATAATCTGGAATCTAATTTCTTTCATTTACTGAGATAGCAAGAAAGTATCAGTTTTAAGTATTGCTCTGACAATTTATAATGTTGCATAAATCGAATAATCCACACTCTTTCTGATATTGACATCTTAGTTTTGTCATTCCTGAACTGGACTTCTGTCTATAGCATATGAGATGCAAGTATTTTACCCAGCAGAAAAAAAAGCAGAGCTGTGCCAGTTTCATTTTCTAGCTGGGAGGACAGCAGTAGCATTTACATAAATCTGATTTTTGTCCTTCACCTTCTATTAGGATCACTATCAATACATGGTGACATGTCAATTTCTCTGCTTTAAGCTGACTTTACACTTTCACAAATGGCTGCACTGCATGTAATTGTGCAGAAATAATTCTCCTGAAAGGATTCTATAACTTTGCTTTTAACACTGAGAATTTGAATTTGTTAAATGGTTACCCTTGCCCTGCTGAAGGTGGAAAGAAAAGATAGGAGAAGAAAATCTGGGGAGGGTTTTTTCCAGCAGGTTCACTACCATCACCCTACTTTTTGACTTTGAAAGCTTCTGGTTCCAGTCAAGCAGACACCTGAGATGTGTCATTCAACTCAATTATCAGACTTCTACCCTTCTACTACTATGCAGTTAGCATAGCCTTAAGAGCATTCCAGCTCCCCAAGCGGACGCTAGAGCAGGATTCAGTTGCCTAAACGTAGGTGTCCAGCTGCACTAAAGATACTCTAGGACTTCTTATCTGGTATCCAGCTGCCACATCAGAAAGAATATGGGTCTCCCAGAAGTCCTATGCCATATTTGCCAGTGTGTTGCGGCACCTTAGATACTCTAAACTATCTATGCTGACTAAGGTGATCTAGATTATCTCAGAGGCTTATAGATAACCAAATGAGTGCTATCCCTGTGAGCTGGTCAGCTCTCTAGAGTTGAGGCCTATGCTGAGATCTCCATTTAAGGCAGTGGGAATTTAGGATTGTCTTACACATCCCTGCAGCTATCTTTGCATATCTTAAAAGTAAGTTGAACTTTGTTTTCATCTCTTTCTCTGTCCAACCTGACTGTATTGATAAATACAATTTCTTCCTCTCTTCAAAGGTATGTTGAAAGGCTTATTCAGATAGGAAATTAAGTTTGTGAGGCAGGACCTTCCCTTTATAAACTCGTGCTGGTTGAAACCAATGACTATGTTGTCTTTCAGGTGTTTTTTAGTAGCTCCCAGAATAATCTCCATAATCTTACCAGGCACTGAAGTGAGACTGACAGGCCTGTAGTTACTGGGATCATCCCTCCTACCCTTCTTGAAAACTGGGACAATATTGTCCAACTTCCAGTCAACAGGTGCCTCTCCAGATTCCCAAGAGCATTGAAAAATCATTGAGAGAGGACTAGCTGTGGTATCAGCCTGCTCTTTAATTACCTAGGCAGCCAATTGCAAAGTAATATATGAAAAGCATATGAAAAAATATACTATAAAAGTAGAAGTGCACCACTAGGTTAAATTTAGAGAAGTTTGCCACTATAATTTATTTTTTTCTCTCCCAACTGTTGCAAATATAACTTTTGAACCTACCTTATTTTAGTTTCGTCACAGATAATATTTTCTATACTAGAAATGAATGCCTTATAGCTTTTATTACAAAAGAACTGAATGTTTTAAAATATAGTCTTTATCCTAATATTGAACTGCAGACCTGACCTTGCACAGTTGCCTTCATAGGGGAATACTTATTCCTGTTGATCTGAGTTGCTGTTTAAGTTTGAATTGATGTATCATGTTTTTACATGATGATATTACTCACCTTTTGTATATTGTCTCCTCCAAAAATTCTTCTGTAAAGGAATTTCTTTGATAGTATGTCTGCAGGATCAGACTATTACTTTGTCGTCATGCCAGTGATACTTAGAGGACACTATGAGCTGTACGGGCTACTGAAGTCCTTCTTTAATTATGTCCTCATGTCTGTATACATCTTGGGGATTTTTAGTATGTATTTCTAAAGCATTCAGGAACAGGAAATATATTTGAACATCTTTCACAAGAGGGTCATAGTACTTTAACTTTAATTCTTAAGTCTTGCACTACTGTAAGATAAATAACTATGGAACCAAATATGAACTTTGGTTTAGATGTATCTTGGGGTTTTTTTGTCTTTTTGTCAGGTATTTCTTCCAGCTTGGTTCCTAGGGAAAAGTTAGTTGCAGCTCAGATAAATAAAAACCCCGACCTTATGGACTGCTGTGAACTTGCCAAGAACTGTGCTAAACAGAAAAAATGTTTAACATTACATAAGACAGAAATTTCTGCTAAAATAAAGCTGGTCAAAGCTGTGACTCCATTTGACCCAGAATAGAACACTCTAGCATTTTCAGTCTAAGCATACATGCTGGCAGAGATTTTGAGGTATCCTTCATCATAAGGCTCACAGCTAATGAATTGTTCATGGCTTCATCTCATAACAAAAGCTGTGTTGATCATTCTGTCCTTTGTCTTCAGAAAGGTAAATTTCTTCAACCAGATGGCAGGGTTGGATTTCTCCCCCTACTCCTGCTTTGATTACTCTCCTGCCTGCAAAGAGAGAGGCATGCCTTTAACAGGCATTTGAACTATCACAATGAAGTTCATCCTGCTGGACAAGCAGAATTTTAGTGACCTGTCATTGTCAATGCATAATTTTGACACTATAAGAATTGGTGTTTAATCTGTAGCTGGTGAAAGCATTTCTGAAATGGAAAATAAGAAAAAAAAAAATCATTAAATCTTTTAGAGAGGCAATTAATTCACTGCAGAAATTGCTTTTAATATTTAAGAAACTAAACAATTTTAATGGTGCAAAGTGCTCTAGCAGCTGTTCATCAAGCAGGAAATAAACACCACAGCAACTTCCAAGTGTGCTGTGATTACTGTTGCTTCTTCAGTCTCTTTACCAAAGGTTTACACAAAGTTGCTATAACAGCAAAGAATGAGCTTTCATATAGCACAAGTGATATTGTATCTTCATTGTATTTAGGTAAAAAATAAAATACAAGATCTTTTCACTGTTATTCTATGATAATACAAGAAATATTTAACTAATGATGCTTTTGACCTTTATTACAAAATTTGATTTTTAGCTTTTTATTTCCTCTCTTTCTGTTGGTTTCCTCGATTCTCTCCAGCTGGGAAATGCAGCTGGAAATCCAGTAGGGCCTAATTAGCAGAAAGAGGCTGAAGCAGTGGTTGTCAAACACATTTTTTGCAGTAGTTGAATATGTAAGTGTGAAAATTTCAGAGTAGCTGAAGTGTTCCTGAACATGTGGTTGAGCATTAAGAATAAATTTTTGTTTAATGACTACACATGAAATCTGTAAGGAAGATGAAAACAAGGGATTAAAAGCATAAAGAGGTAGCCATGAATTGTATGCATACTGCTCTTCATGGAAATATGCATCTGAGAAAACAGTCATCTTCCTCCACAGTTATATGCCTTCCTGATATGGTCATTCTCTGCTGATTAGATCCCCTCCGATTTTTGATCACCATTAAGAGATTTTTGATTAAAGGTTAACGTTTGGAATATCTCTAGAGGCTTTTGTTGGGAATTACTCACATACTTGAAACTGAGGTTATGCAGCACCTGACCCTTGTTCTTCATGATCTGTATGTGCATTTCCAAGCTGCACCTTACACTACATCCTAGGCAGTCCTATATTATGGAAGAGATGTAGAAAAGCTCCGCCATTATTTCAGGAACAGTTTATATCTCCGTGTACATCTGCATGTTGCTGGTGGCCAGTACACAGAAAGTTGATCACTCAGATATTGCTATTAATGTTTGCATACATTGCCATAAGCATTAAATTGTCTGTAGTCAGAGAATGCCTTCTTTCTTCCTCAAAGTGAGCTAACTGCATCATGAATAGCTGAGACTGTAATGAAGTAAACCACCAGGCTCCATTTTGTTAATTATATTTACTGGATACCTGTGTGCATTTTTAAGGTGTGTTGACTAAAAATTTTCATATCTCCATCAAAAAATGAAAAAGTGCTTCTATGGGATCATGCTATAGCAGGGCTGAATACAGGACCTTAACATGAATGTCACTTGTAGAACAGATAAAGCCTAACAGATAAGCTCAGGTTTATTTTATTTAGTTGAAGGAATCTCAGTTTAATGAATTTAGAAGCTGCTGACTTAGTATGTTGTGAAGACATAATGTTAAATATGTGGAAGGAAAGAAGCTGGAAACAAGTTTCAGTGTTAGTGTTCTATCTGATTGATGACTAGAATAGTAGATTACTCTTTTTACAGATTTGAAAGATTCATAGGACTTTTTTTCTTTTTTTGATGACTGCTGAAGCTTAAAGATTCTTCGCTTCCTCTCTTCCCAACTCACTTTTATTACTGACTGTAATGCTGCTTTGTAATGTATGAAGGATATGTAGCTGACTAGCTGTCACGGTCCACTCAGGGACTCGTGATGATTCGTTTACCTTGATCTCGAAGCGCAAAATTAAGGCAACCAAAATGCCAAGGGGTTATAATTCAATCAAAGAGTAACTTTATTATTTTGCCTGTAAAGTGGAGCGCGATAGACAAAGTGGAGAAAAGGGGAGGAAAAAGGATTACAGCTACCACCATGGGTCCAAAGGCGGCCCTATGGTCCCAGGTCCCGAACAGTGTCCTGCTGGTGGTCAGTTGTGACTCGTCGTCACGACAGTCGTGATCAATGACCCAAAGGTGGGGACATCTCACCGGGGTTTGGTTAGGAACCATCTTTTATGCTCAGCAACAGCACCTCGCACTTCCTCTCTCCCATGGGTTGTGGCCAATCTCCGCCTTCATTTCACAATCCAGGCTGAATTGCGCAGGCGCCAAAAGCTCTCACTTCGCTTGCCAGAACTTGTCTGTTCCTGCGCCACCTCGTGTTCGAGGGTCTTCTACTTGCTCACCTCATCTTCCTCTTGTGACCGCTAGGTGACCTGAAGACCCTGTGCGAGTCTCTGTGCATGCTCTTCTTTTGTTGGCTTCGGGTCAGGGAGGAGGTGGGGCAAACTTGCTGAGGAAATCCATCTTTTGGACAGCAGCTATTGGACCTTTTCTTAGATGTTACTGACAGTCCCTGGTCACGGTGACTGCTTGTACTGGGCAGTTCTTTTCTCTCAGGACGTTTGCTTCTTGGTCTCCAAGTCCCTGATGGCGATGTTGAGGCAAATGCTGTTCTTCGGACTGACTCTTACACTCGCCCACTCAAATCATATAATGCCTTACCTGTTCCATATTATATACTTATGTTGTATTTTAATATAAAATATTTTATTTTCAGAATACTTGATGTGCACATACATTGTGAGATGTGTTGTTAGGGAGATGATGTCCAAAAGTTTGTCTAACACTACTCTGCAGTTGATTTGGTACTCTATTACAGGATAAGAAGATTATCTATTTATCCATAGAGAGATGTACGCAAAGGCAGTAGAATTTCTAGTCATTGTGTCACAGCACGGATTCAGAAGGGGTCATTAGAAGTGAAAGGTTACTTTGTTTTCAGTCCTTGACTTCTTCAATAAAATGAAACCAAAACCTTTCTGAAAGCATGGTTGTATTTTCAGGACAGGGACAGGGAAGGTAAATGAGGTCAGAAGAAAAAAAAGGTAAGATTCTTTCCTCCCCTCTGACCCAGTCCAAGCTTGAGCTGAAGTGCTTTTGAAGGTGAAATTCAGAAGATACTTCATGGGTGTGACAGCACCTTAGATTGGAACCTTACTTGGTTTCTTAAATGAATTGCGTCCCTGAGGGCTAGTGACTTCTAAGCTATCTTCGTGAAATGTTAAAACATCTACAGCACTGTTACGAGACTATTCGCCTTGTCTGATCTGTCATCATTGGAACACAATCCACCAAGGGTCCTGAAACAACAACTGAAGGAATAAATAAAGAAACGTTATACAGATACTGACCGTTATTGCTTATATAAACCTTCACAATAGAAATGAACATTAATCTGGCAAGTAACAGATGTCTTTCCAGCTCAGAAATTGTCATGTGTCCTTGCATCACTGTTTTCCTACACTATATGTCTGTGCTCTATTTTCTAATTTGATAATGAATTTATCAAGTTTCTGTGTTTTTCTTTCTGTTAACAATTGTGCTTTCATTGTATACAAGATCATCAACAAATAGTTACTGAGTCCAAGTGCTCTGGAAGAAAAGCCTGACATGTTCAAACAGAGGGATCTAGTCTCTAAACCCCTACAAAAGTTTTTCTCTTCCTGAATCAACTGCACTTTCTGTGAAGCAAATAAACCTCTTAGAATATAATAGAAGTTAGAAGGGTGAAAAATATACTGTTTTCTTTTCTTTGTAAATGATGATTTTGGCATAAGGAAAGCACTGATTTTAATGTACTGTAAGTAAAATTGTAATGTTCCGATCAAGGATATTTCTATTTGAAAGAAATATTAATGGTATTCAGTCGGAATAAAGAATTTTTAAGTGCTTATAATTTAAGTAAGAATGAGAGATTTCTTGTTAATATTTCCTTTTAAAGATTTAAATAAATTTTTCAGTAGGATCAGGTTCATAAAAAGCTATGGCATAATCAAAAATGTAATCCAAAAGACAAAGATTTGGCTTTTATTGATTGTTGGAGTGACAGTTGTTAGAGTCCATTTTGTCCAGGAACCTTAGCAAACATCTAGCAGTTTTATAGTCTCATTACCTTCCACAACATTCTCTTCCAAAAGTAATTTGTGTGTTCTGTGATTGTAAGATGAATGGGAATGAACATTCAAAGAAGGAGACAGGCTGTCCAGCCATCAAGTAGCCTTTAACATCTCTAATCTGTAGAATATATTATCATAGCTGTCCAGTTCCTGCTTATAAGCCACTAAATAAAATGCAAAAAAGGGAAAACCAACCCTCTTTCATAAAGTTCTTCAAATCTTCAAGAAAGTCATATTGATGAACAGATTAAAATCATGAAGAGATTTTTTTGCCTTGAGAAAGATCCTCAGTTTTTGTACATAAAAGCAAACTATTCTTACTTATACTTTCCATTCTATTTTGTTTGAAAATATTTGAACTATTTTTCTTAGAAATGATTCAATTAAGAAAGGCATGATGCATGTCTAAGACATACAAAAATCATCATTTGTCTTGAGTGGGTTTGTACCACAGGATGTAACTGAGCCACTGAAAAACAGTGCAAAATAGTCATATAAGCTTGTGAGAAGGCAAAATGGGAGGAACTTTATCTTTTACTCTGAAAGTTTTATAATTATAGGTTCTGCTGTAATACTACTAATAATGTAAAACAATACTTCCAAATTTGGTGCATTTTACTTCTTTTTCTGCTTTTTCTGATGGCTTATTTCAATTCATGCCTACTTCTGGGCTTTGCCAACAACACACAATACCTGCCACAACGCATGCTCTCTAAGTCTTCCACGTAGAGTACTGGCTCGAGCAGTTCTTAGTAATGTTTCCTCAGCTTATCTCTGACCTATCTATTGTTCTTATCTGGTCCTAAAAATATATGTAGACAATGTTCTGCATAGTATTATATTGATCACCTGTGTGTAACAGCTGCTGGTATGTGATCAACTGATCATAGGAAAGGTGTGGATTTTACAAAGCCGCTGCTCATTTTCAGAGCCATGGAATTTTCTTGGTGTGTTGGTTCCCTACAGTCGTAGCTGACAGGCAAGTTCAGGCTAAACTCAATGGAAATTATAGAACATTTACCTGCAGTCTAATGTGCAATGTAATGTAAATTAAAATTATTTTGTTTTGCATACAGCCTATATTAGCAGAAAACAATACGTTCCTTCAGGCATACAAATAATTGACTTTTTTTGTTGTTTAATGTAGTTAAAATAACAACATACATTTGTTAGTTAATGTTTTGTTCTATGTTTGTTTTTTTCTGGTTCTTTTTGGCATTGGTGATGGGAGAAATCCTGTCAAGGAAATTATTGTAATATTTCTATTACATCTAGATTATTGTATAGTGCTGAAGTGACAGGACCTGATCAATAGACCTGGAATAGTGACTCATGGACGATTTGTATTGCATTGCAGTGTGTAACATTTAATCTGTAACTTCTCACAGCCATATTATCAGTATAATTGTGTTATGCTATTCCTAATACACAAAGTGTGAGAAAAATGCATCACTTTATCAATGGAATTGAGTTGTAACACTTTAATTGTAGTTTTGCAAGCATGAAAACCATGTGAAACGGGAGAAAGGGTTATGCTTTAAACAGCCTCCTAAGTTTAGAGATAAGAGAAATCCAGATGCCTTCCTTCTCACCTTCTGTAGTTTTGACTACACTCCAGGAGCGGGGGGCAACAAAGCAGCTAAAACTAGAGTTCCCACTTTTAGCATGATGTAAGTTGTTTATTTAGCTGGACCTTCCTGCAGCAATCTCTGAAGATCCCATCTATGGACAGATGTGCCACGTAGGACACCCTGAATTGTCCAGGGACAGACTTATCAGATCTTCACTGCAAAAGGGACTCCCCAGCAGCTACAAATCTGGGTAATGACCATAAGACAATCGGTGATGTATCTTTCTGACCAGATGTGATATGGATGATGATGATGAAAAGGCAATTGGTGATGTATATTTCTTAATTACTATACATATTCTCTTGTAATTATGATTAGATGCATTGTCTTTAAAGACAATATTTTTAACTTGTTAATTAGGGCTAATAATTTGCCAGCCTTCTTGTTTTAATAAGTAAAACTTGATTTCACAGAGTATTCAAGAGTTTGGGCTTTTATGCTGATTGCACTCTGTGGATTTTATTCTGTGGTAACACAACTGCCCTGTGATAATCTAAATGCTTCAGAAGCAGAAAGCTGAGAGTCTTTCTGCCCATAATAACTTTGAAATGGCTGTATTGGTAATTGATATAGAAGGATAGTTTCATGTATTTCATGCTGTCTAGAATGAAAATTCTAAATGAAAATTTTTGGTGTGCCTTGATGGCCTTATTAGGAGGGTCGCTATAAGGCAGCCTAGCAAAACAACGTCAGATTGAGTATTTAGTCAAGCTGTGCTGTCACCCTTACTCTGCCTCTACCCTGCTTCAGTATACTTCAGTAAGCATCTGTGGCTCAAGTTAGCTATCTGAAAGCTGAAGATAATGATACCGATTTCTTCCGGAAGTAATCTGAGATTCAGGTGTGGAAAGCACTGTATGAAAAGTGGTCTTGCTAGATATACACAACTGATCAAATTAAGCTTGTCAATTAGAGGTGAACACATTGATTTTTCAGTTCAGTGAATAAACTTGGCTCTAATGTAAGTGTACTTTTGTTGTGGCATTAAGAGTTTTAAAAAAATAAAAGGAAGGAAAGAATCACAGCCCCACTAATTGTGGAGTTTAATGGCTTAGTAGGCTATAGATAAGATGATGTTTTTGGGCCTCAGAGGACAAGAAAGGACATAGCTGTATGACTGAGGAGGAGAAAGAGGTTTAGTTGTGGTTTATCTTATTTGCAAGTGTTCAGCTTCTCTTTGATGTAGAAAAGGGATTACAGAATTTTCCAAATTTTCATGAGTTATGCATTTCTCAAGCTTAGATATTAACTCTACCTCTACACAAAAGGTCAGGTAATGGCAGTTTGGAAGAAATGTGAACAGCTAAAAGAACAGAAACTGAAACTTGTTAACAGGATGAAACAGAAAGAGCTTAGGAGGAGCATTGTGGTGAAGGTTAGCGTCATATGGTAATCTTATAAAAGTGGACCTACTCAGGAAAATGTCAAACTGAGATTGATATCTGCACCTCAGTCCAGGACTTCAAATTAATCAGACAGTTGGATCAGATTAAGTGCATCCAAAGGTGCTGAGGGAGCTGACCAATGCCATTGCAAGGTCACTCTCTGTTGATAATCTCTGAATGGTCAAAAGAGTCAGGGCAGATTCGTGACAGCTGGAAATGAGCAAATATAATGCTATTTGTCAAAAAGGACAAAAAGGAGGATCTTAGAAATTGTAAGTCTCCCTTTAGTCACTGGGAAGATTGTGGAGCTGCATCCAGGCATGAGAATGATGGTTAAATTGACTGTGAACAGTTAGAATGAACTGGTTAAAGTTAAGTTGTGCCTTCTACAGTGAGATAATTGGGAGATAATAGGCAGTGGGAACCCAGTGGATATCATTGACTTTGATTTTACCAAGGCTTTCAACCTGATTTTCCATACACTTACTATGTTCAAATGGTTAAATCTTGTCGATATACTCAATGTGTTGACTACAAAATGTGTAGCAAAATGATTGGACTGCGATGCTCAAGATGTTGTGGTCAGCGGTTTGAAATCACACCAGTGGTCAGTTATGAGAGATATTTCCCCAGGTAAGCACTGTTTTGATGCTTCTTCCTATAAGTAATGACTTGGAGTTTAAAATGTGTACACTGAAATCAAACTCAAACTGGGGGGAACAATCAGTTTGCTATAGGACAGGAATGCTTTTTAGAGTGATCTTATTGCACTGGAGAAACAGGCTGACACAGAAATAGGCTGTTTTGGTAGATAGGCCCAACCATATTCTTGGTTTGCTACTCGAACTGAAGTCATGCTTTGAATATTTTATTCACTGCCATCAGAAGTATAATGCTGTTCACTCTACTGAGTGAGTGTGGGAATTCATGATCATAGAGGACCAACTAATGAGTTCTTCCATGTGGATTTCCTTTCCTCTTAGAATTTGACAGTGCTAGGCTTATACTGAAAGAGATCAAATATACTCCTTCAAAAATAACATTACTAATAAAACTCAGGAAATTACAGGCAAAGGACCAGGGATCCATCAGATCCTAACTGTACGAAATCCTAAGAACCACTTCCTTTACCTTGTCTGGTTCTTTAATTCTTCCAGCTGTTTATCTTGAACTGCCATTTTACTTTCCACTTACAGCCGTATAGGGTTTGTCACTTGTGATATTTTCGCAACTTTCCTTTGGTTGCCTGTGGGTCTTACAATCCAATTCTACATTATTTTTCCGGAAATGTGCTTTGATTTTTTCTTCTGATGCCCTGAATATCTCCAGATTGAGAAATTAGAAGGGTCCTCTAATTCTGTCATAGGGAGAATTACAAGCATACAAGCGTTTACTGGAAGTTTGTGTGTTTGATTTTTTCAGAAATCTTAAATAAAAGAGAAAAGAAATTAAAAACTTCCCTAAAATATACAAACAAACAAACAAGAAAACCAACCAGAAATACTCCTGCGAATTAGAGCTGTGGCCATACAACTAGACCTCCTATATTTTCCAATTCCTGGGAGTCTTAAGTCTGCAGACCTTAAATGAGAATCATGCTGTGAGTTTCAGTGTTGTGGAGGTCTACTGGAAGCCTGTTATATTTTCTGAACCCCAAGGAGATGAATAGCTGCAAGGCTAAAATGAAAATACCTTCTCAAATCGCTATGGGAATTCATGATTATAGAGGACCAACTAACGAGTTCTTCCATGTGGATTTCCTTTCCTCTTAGAATTTGACAGTGCTAGGCTTATACTGAAAGAGATCAAATATACTCCTTCAAAAAAACCATTACTAATAAAACTCAGGAAATTACAGGCAAAGCAAGCTCAATAACATCTAGATTGTTTCAGGTTATTTGTCAATAAACTATGAAAATGAGGACAGAATTAGAAGAGCAGATTTCCTCTTTCACTTTCCTCAGTATAAATTGAGGATAGCTAAATTAATGACCAGCGCAAGTGAGAGCAAATTTGGCCCAAGGAGAACTAATTAGAAACTCATGCCAAAACATTCTTTTTCAATCTGTCTGTGGATGCAAATCTCTCTGCTGTGTAGAATTCAGTTGTGCATTCAACACTAAGAACTTTACCCGAAACTCATTCAGAAGCGAAAGCAGTCCAGCAATTTCAAGACCTTTGGGTTAAAACCTTTCTTTTTTTTCTGTGGAATTAGGGGTAAAATATTACTAAATGAAAATGCAATTTAATCAGTAAATACAAGTTTTTCTTGTGTTTTAATTTATTATTTTTAAAAAGCTGCTTTTTAACATTTGCAGCCTTTATAAAAAGACACATTTTACCACAAAGACACATCACAGGCTAATATGTAGGCTAAGTGTTGGTAAGTTCCTATCTTATAATGTTAAGTACTTTTATATCTCTTTATTAATCTTAGCCAGATTGGTTTAAATAGTGAGATGAAATGAAATGTTGGGGTTGAAAACACTTCAGTCAGTACCTTGAAGCAGTAATTTCTGGAAACTACTAGAAAGGAACTTCAGCCCAAACTACTAATATATTTCATTATTTGTCAAGAATTTAACATTTTAATTCCTATGCTGTGGTATTTGGACACTTTGGACTCTTTTGGCAAAAAAAGGGCACTTGGCTAATTATTCTGAGTTAAGATACCCATTCAACAAGGAAGCATGTAAAACACATTTGGCATAATCAAGAAATACTCCAGTGTCTATAAAAAGTGAGGGAAGAAAAATCACAATGTGTCTAGACCTTGACCTACAAACAATTTCAATCAACAGAGGTCTTTCTATCGACTTAATCTGCTTCAGATTATTCTAGTGGTCCATTAAGTTTGTGTCAATGCAACAATGAGTTACCCTCACATCTAAATCTTCCTAGCTTTTAAAACGTCTTGGGCATATGCTTAAGATTAAGCAGAACTTTAAAACAGTTTCAATATAGGGATGTTAAAACATCCAATCAAGTTGTATGAAGGGAGAAGCTTTAATGAAGGAAGAAATGTAAATTAATATGAACACAACTTCCACTTGGGAAATTACCTGTAAAATAAAACAAGCCTTAATTTGGAAGGATTTCTTAGTGTTCTCTGTCTTTTTCTGCCTATTTTTAATAGATTGGAAAGTCTCTTGGAGAGAAGATCTTCTGATTCCCACTGATTCTTAGACACTCTCTCAAGTCCAGGCTTTTTGTGATATCTCATTGCTTTCTGTTCACCATATTTTTAAAATTCTTCTTTCAGACAGACTCTCCTGTAATTCCTGGTAAACTGGACCATTGATTGTGATGTCCATACTTGTTGCCTTTGGTTCTGAAACAAGAATATTTTCAACTAAATCATGCACATATATAAATAATATTTGATACAAGAGGTCCATATATCGGTCGATTTTTTTAAAAACAAAATCATTTATCTTTTTGGTTTTGGAACTAATAATTTTTTTATTTCATTGTCTGCAGTGAACTTTCTTTTTGCTGCTGCTAAACATAGAAATGACACTGCACATTTAGTTTCCTTGGATTTCGTTGCTGTCAGTTCCTTCTGTTGCAGTGAAGTCTGCAAGTACTTTTTCCTGTAATGAGTATCATGACCACCAAGGGTCACCCATAGTGAATGTTGAAGCAGGATGACGCAGAATTTACACAGTTCCAGAAGATTTTGATAGCATAAAATAAGTCTGACCTCTTGTGCAACACAGAGAAAAAGGTGTCATCCCACAACTTCAGCATAAGCTTCATTCTGTTCAAGATTTTGCCTCACTTTAATGGTAGACTCAGTATTGCTTTATGGTCAGTATGATGGAGAATCTAGCATGTCTGGAGTCTGAAAAAAGAAAAATCTTGGTTAAAGTGAATTATTACTCATATTTTGAAAAAATGTTTATGATTTTACTTTGAAAGACTGATCTAAAACTCCTCAGAGTTCTATGCTTAAAAAAAATCCTAACAAATCAAAGTGAAAAAGCAATAATATTTTGATAGCTATGTTTCAAATGCAGTAATAGGTTTGAGCATCTGATATTAATCAGAACATATTAATCTCTAAGGAACAGTAATCAAATATGTTCTGAAAATCTTAGATTACAATGAAAACTAAAAACCATATCCAATACCGTTCACTGCCTTGCAAACAGCCCAAAGTGAGGAGGAAGAGCATCATGAATACCTTATAAATTTCAGATATTCCAAGTGCCTTATGAAATATTTCAGCAATAGGAAAAATTGTTAAAGAACGAATAGAAGTTCATTGTATAAAAAATAACATTGGCCTTTCTGACATGAGCCTTTTGTTGTCAAGTAAGGAGAATTGCATGTGTTTTTATTCTTACATCTGAAATAAGCTTTAACTAGATCCACCATCTCCTGGTCATAAGAAACACATTGAATGCAAATTAAGCTTTATGTAGAACTGATATAAACTAATTCATCATTTGATCCAAAATGAAATTACTTATTTTTAGGCATTTGGAGTTAAGGACAAAGAATCATATTTGGAAAATTGAATGTTGTTTACTTTACATAATTATTCAGATACTAAGACATTATTACAATGTGAATATGAGTATAGAATGGCTCTATTTTGACTCTCTTTGCACTCCACTCCTCTCACCACTACTATCTCTTGATACACATAGCAGTTTTTGAGGAATAAATAATAAGTCATGAAATATTTTCTTTTCTTATAAATTTATATATCTTGTTGACAGCCAGGTGATCTTTTCTTTTTATAATTTATTTTATTTTCCAAAAGCTTTTTAAAACAGCTCTAAGCTCCACTTTAAAATCATTTTTTTATAGAAAAGTTGTACCATTTCACTTGAACATTTTAAGAAATTTGTTTGTTTTGAATTTAAAATTACGTATTGAATTTCAGCTCTCTAAATCACAATGAAACCACCAAAAATATGTCCCCATATTTCATTTGGAGTGAAATACAATGTTTACCTAGCACAAAGTCACAAAGCTTTGAATTTTTTCTTTTTTATTTTTGAGATATGACCATTTGAAGAAGCTTGTGTTGGTCAGTCTGACAAATGAAAGTTGTTTCTAAAATTTAGGAACAGGGAAGAACAGAGTAAATATAATATTGCATTCAGTGATGTAAAGGTTACTTTTGTCTACTTCTATGCTTTTACTCCAAAATATGAAGATAAATTGTCAGTAGAATATGGGGCTTCTACACAATCCTGCAGAGGTAGTGATTGTAATGAAGGTTATAAAAGATACTAACCTCACCGAGAATAAATCTGCCTAACTTCATTGATTTCAGATTGGCTGAGCTAATTTACAATAGATGCAGTTCTGCCACAGAGATATAGCTGAAGATAAACAAAAGATAAACACAGTCTTCTTGCTTGAAGCTTAAGCAATTTGAAGTTTGTCTACTTATCTACTTCCTTTGAATAAAAGATTTTTCTACTTTTTTTTTACTATATATACATAGCACTTTTTGCTGAATATAAATTATAAGTTTTATAGTATCAAACTTACAACAGTTTTATAAAAAAAACCCAGGTTGATAATGAAGAAAGAGAATAAGCTTAATAACTGATTTAGTTTATCAGAAGTTAAGTAATAGATGAATACTTTCAAATGTTCCATAAGCTTTTATCCATTTGGAAGTGTGTGATCACAGTGAGGGAAAATTATGGGATAGGGCACCAAGGTATGCTTCAGAATGGTTTCTCGGTTAAGGTGCAAAGCCATGGATGTTGAGATGTGGTCTTACTATTGCATCTGTCATTAAAACGTCTTGGATTTCATGTAATTTAAATGTAATTTTGGCTTATCTATTAGAAATGGAAGGAGAATACTTAAGAAGTATACTGCAAGAACACTTCCAATTCAGCAAAACATGAGCAGCACCTAGCACCAATCAGTGGTTCCACACAGGACAATGTCAGATGGTAACTTAATGCCTGAGGGTAGGAATCCAAGCATACTCAGAGGTGTCATAGTGTGAACACCATTAATGCCAAATTTTGCCATGAGTCATAGAAAGGAGATCCCCTAAAACTCCTGATTCATCAAATGTGTGCTGAGACCATTTCTAATCCACTGAAAGAGCACTGAGTTCAAAACAAAACACATCTGTTATGATCATTTTTATTCAAAAATACACATTGAGGGAAAACAGTGCTACTGGCAACCTTGATTTGCAAAATATCTACTTGTTAGAGCAGACCTGCCAATGCGATCGTGTCCAGAAGTCCTCCTGATTTGAGTTCAGTGGTTGCTTGTTAGTAAATCTGGTAATCTGCTACCCAAGTCATTACTGCTGGTAGCTTTGGGATTTAGCTCCTTATGAAGAAGACATGACATGGACCTAGGGGCCTCAGGAGACAGAATGAGATTAAAGCTGCATTTCTTCAGGGAAATGTCCCTAGTAGAGCGTGATGTAAAAGCAGGGTGAAAAGGAGCTCTTGATTCTTTCAGTGGAAGCTGGGGGACTGTTGAGTAAGGAATGCAAAAGCTAAAGATCCAAAAACATGGAATAGAAAATGAGGGGAATCCTGTATTTTGCTCTACATTGATTTATTTGTGCCCTTTTTGTCTTTATTTCAGGTGATATTCCTGATATTGGGAATAAAAATCAAGCTTACTCCTTCATGTTTAAAAATGTCTTGCTCTTTAGAAAAGTCCAGGAGATTTAAGCAGCTGTTTGGGAAGACCTGATGGTCCAATTCAATGAGGTCTATTTTTTAGGCACTGAAATATCATAGATTCATAGAATCACTAGGTAGGAAGAGACATCTGAGATCACCAAGTTAATTCGTGCCTGTCTCCCTACTAAACCATGTCCCTAAGAAATTCATCCACCCGTTTTTTAAACACCTTCAGGGATGGTGACTCCACCACCTCCCTGGGCAGCCTGTTCCAATCCCTGACCACTCTTTCAGTAAAGAAATTCTTTCTAATGTCCAGTCTAAATATCCTCTGGCACAACTTGCAGCCATTTCCTCTCGTCCTATCACTTGTCACTTGTGAGAAGAGCCCAGCACCCACCCCATCACAACCTCCTTTCGGTTGTAGACAGTGATGAGGTCTCCCCTCACCTCCTCTTCTCTAAGTTAAACAACCCCAACTCCCTCAGTCTCTCCTCATAGGGCTTATTCTCCAGCCCCCTCACCAACCTCATTGCCCTTCTCTGCACACGCTCCAGCCCCTCAATGTCCTTCTTGTAGTGAGGGGCCCAAAACTGAACCCAGCACTTGAGGTGCGGCCTCACCAGTGCTGAGCACAGGGGCACAATCACCCCCCTGCTCCTGCTGGCCATGCTGTGTCTGATACAGGCCAAGATGCCATTGGCCCTCTTGGCCACCTGGGCACACTGTTGGCTTATGTTCAGCCAGCTGTCAACCAACATGCCCAGGTCCTTCTCTGCCAGGCAGCTCTCCAGTCACTCTTCCCCAAGCCTGTAACGCTGCATGGGGTTGTTGTGACCCAAATGGAGGACTTTGCACTTGGCCTTGTCGATCCTCATCCCGTTGGTTTCAGCCCATGGATGCAGCTTCTCCAGATCCCTCTGCAGAGCCTCCCTTCCTTCAAGCAGATCCACACTTGCACCCAGCTTGGTGTCATCTGCAAACTTACTAAAGGTGCACTCGATGCCTCCATCGAGATCATTGATAAAGATGTTAAACAGGACTGGACTCGCACTGAATCACAGCAAACAGAATCACAGAAGAGGCAATCTGCATCTCTGTACCTCAGTTATTTATGTGGGAAACAGAGTTTAAAAAAACGTGTGTTTTTTAGTACGCGTGTGAAAAACTTCTGATACAGTAGCTGTCCCCACTGCTTCTTTAACAATGCACTAAGAAACTTATCTCACTTCAGTGCTTCTTGTTATTCTTTAGTAGACAAACATTTTACTTTTTATTTAAGTTTTTTTTACATGAGAATTACATTGGATTCATGGATTATTGGTAACTATTGCAAGTCGATTTGCTAACTAGGCATTATAAATACTAACCTTTTATCAGAACATATATTAGTTTATGTTTAGCTGTGGATATTAGTGATCTGTTGATGCCAGCACTATCCTGTCTGCTTGCAAATGTGTAATCTTTGTAATACAATTAACTCAAGCCATCTGTGAGATCCCAGCATCTAAGTTTTGCAGACTGACTTTCACAGGTTTTATGAGACAAGAATTGTGCATAATTTTGTCTTTATAGAGTACATGGCATATTTTCATCCACATTCCTTTGGAATAAACATTTGCAAAAAGATGCTCTTCCAGGAGATTAATAATGACTGCTAGATTGCAGATTAAAAAAATTAATATATACAACTTTTTGGAAAGAGTACCTTAGGATAAAACAGGAAAGATATCTTGTAAAAGAAGGCTAGTTTCATTGCACAGAAGTTATTCTTGTTTTGAAATTTGTCTACATTCCGATAAACAATAAGAAATGTTCAGTGCTTTACCGGGGAAAGAACAATATCCATTTTTAGGCCTGGTTAAGACTTTTAAGGGGTTGGACTTTTATGTGATCCACAGGAATATTTGGAATTGTAATTGTTAAATTAATAGTTGGAGCAAAAATTAAATTTGATTTCCAAGATGATTTTTCTTAGATAATCTTCCTAGACAAGATGAGACCATTCTGAGTTTTGTCATCCAGAAGGGTGAATACTAGCACCCAGTAATGCTTTCTGGTTCCAATTGGTTTACTAGTGTAAAACTGCCATCAGAATTTGTAGTTCCTACCTTTTCCAACAAGCAGGAACAAGCATTTACCACTATGGCTGTTTAGCTGTACTACAGGTAGTTGTTTCGATATTTCATAGAGCTGCCATTGTGTTTGTCTCATGTACGCATTTACCTGTTTGAGACTCAGAGCTGATGGGTCTTCAAGTTGGTACAATTCAGTCCATGTCTGACATTGGAACAGTAATTATGGCAAAAAAACCCCGTAAAAACTCGGTTGGCTAGAGTTCAATATTTGGAAATGAAAGAGATTGAACCTTTATGGAAAAGATACCGAAGGGACAAGAAATGCGCGTTACATCTGTGTGTTACTGCAGACAGGTGCAAGAGTTACAATGTAACTGGAAAGACCTTGAGAGATTATCAGAGCCACCATACCTTTTTAGGGATATTCAGTTGCATGCCCATCTTTTGAAAAACTCCTATGATGGAAATTGCATAACCCTCCTAGTTATTCTATTGTTTGAAATATATTTTACTATTATTATGGCCTAAGTTTCTGAGGATAAGACACAATACCATTATTGCTTGAACTTCTCTCCTAAGCACACAGAACAATCTGTGGAAGACCCTTATCTGTTTGAAGACTTCCGACTTGGGTGCTCCACACTCTTTTCTGAGTTAAATTGCTCCATCTCTTTCACTGCTTCCTCATAGGACATATGTTTACAGACTTTTGATTCCACTGCATGTGCTCCTAGAACAGAGAAGGGCTGATGTGTCTCCCAGTATGCTGTAGCTACCTGATGAATGAGATGACATATACTATTAGATGAAACCAGTGTCTTAGTCATCTCTCATTTGGTATTATGCTCACAGTACTCACTAATGATAAATCAGACTTAGCTCCTTGTAGTATTGACAGCAGGGTTGAAAATTCAGCTTTTAGAATTTTCTCCTGTATACCATACTCAGCTGAGAAATGGTATTTGGTATCTTAAAGAGGTATCACAGAGATTACATACATCTTTCAATCGTATTCATGTCAGTAGGTCCTTTGCAGTGAACTGATACACACTGGTACGTGTTGATGTGTATCGGGTCAGTTCCTTTCATTGATCATTCCCTGGCATCAACACCTCCTTTTATCTCTGAATGGAAGTCCTACCTTCCCTTGATTTCTGACTATGAATTGTGTCAGTACATAAAGACTAACTGGTGTTATACTGCTGAATTTTGTTCTTTTTTTCAAACTAAGCTGTTTCACCTCAGTCTGTGGTTCTTTTCTCCTTTTTCATTCACTTTATTGACTGTTTCTTCATCTGTCTCTGCATTCCAAAGAGGAATTCCAGTTTCTTCCAACTTTCTTATAACTGGTTCATTCTGTGTTCATATATCACTCTTGTGGGAACAAGTCCAAGAAGTGGACTAGAGAACATTCTCCTTGATAGAAGAAATTTCATAATTCCACTGCCAGTGCTTCTCCATCAAATCAGAGATGTGGTCTTTTGAGTGTTATTTCCATAGCAGGCAGTCAAAGCTGCTATGATAAGAATATAGATTTTTTTTTTTTCCTGTTCTGTCCAGCGGAGTTTCAAATAACAATAATATTCTAGCTCTGATATCAGTGACACAATTCTAGCAACGATTGATATGTAGCGTAAAAAGTACCTAATACGCTTCCCCCCCCAGCCCCTTCCACCATGTCCCTTATTTGACCTTTCTTTTCTCTTATGATGTAGTTGGCAGAAATTTCAAGCCTGAATTCCCTGAGAGTGCATTTCTCCTGTAATGCTGCTGTCATGTATGCAATGAGTGGTGGAAAGTGACTGCCTTAGACTCCATCCCATGGATTACAACAGTATCACAAGCACAGGGAGCAAATTCAACAGGATTAAACAGAAAGAACTTTCCGCAGTTTTTAGCAGACTTTTTTTCCCTGAATTTTCCTCTTGTTTACACTGCCAGTTGCAGATGCAGTCAAATGAGTTTCCTAAATAAGGCAAGTTCAGTCCATTAAATAAGTGGTTTTGGCAATGTTAGATATATCCAAAGCTTTTTCAATGAAATCTACTGAGCTCCAGTCTTATATTTTGAAAGGATTTAAATAAAATATCCCCTGAAGTTACATTCTGTGAAGCAATGTAAGTATACACGTTGTGCTGAAAAACTGAAATGTATTTCATTGTTTATAGTTTACAGGTGTTGTAAAGACAGTGACTGAGGACCAGCATGTAAGTCATGCAATATGCTTTTCAAACAAAATTGTAGTATGTCTCTATGACTGAGGGCCAATCCCATTGTACTGCCTTGCCTTGGAAACCCTGTCCATCAGTTTGTAAAATCCACGACCACAGGTTTCCATGCAGTTGGTTTTGCATTGCTGGTCTACAGGATCTGGGTACCTGTTAACAGAGCATCACTGCTTATTTGTTGTACTGCCTGCAGGCCTCTCTACTCTTACAGGTAGTGTCAGTGGAGTTTTTCCCTGAACAAAACAAACAACTTGTGCGTCCTGCACCTGCAGAGTCAGAATCAAAGCCAGCCAGCTGCATGGCACAACACACTTGATTACAAGGTGCTTCTTGCTTTCTCAAGGAGAAAAAAATACCTTTGTTTTTCATACAGTGCAATAATGCCATGGTTTATAACCTATAAATCCTCTGAATGTTTTCATCTTGGTACAGTTATCACCTCATAGATAGGAGATTCCTTTCCTTTCTCAAGTTCAGACCTGAATATATTTAATTAAAAGCAAACAAACAAAAAGATTGAGTAGCAATTCAAGACATAAGATATGGACATAACAATGGCTTTTTGACATATATCTAGATTAAAATAAATAAATGGATATGTGGTTTGATGAACTTCAGTTTATAAACGTCTATTCAAAATTTATTCCTAGCTTAAGTAGCTGGTTTAAGATATTGGTGACCAGATTTGTTTTCTATTGATTGAAGACACTTGAAGTATTGTGGCACTTTGTTTTTTTGGAAACTGCTTTACTGGGTGCAATTTTCAAATATAGTTATATTGTGAACGGCCATTATCTAGCTAACATCTCTTCTTCAGTCAGGGACACCGGTATATACAGGGCTATTAAACAAACTTTTAATAGCAACTTTTGTAAATCCCTGAGTGAATGTTGCCAAGATTTCTAAAATGACTTTATAAACTTCTTCCTTTGCTAAATTGCTCTATCTTATTGGTCATTTCTGTGTTGGATTCTACATTGAAAAAAAGGATCAATTTATTCTCCTGACACATTTTATATCTTTTATCTCTTCTTTAAGAAAACATCTGTCCATTAGCATACTAATAGCATCTGTGCTGCTACTTAATGGAACTTCTTTTATCTTTATGTTCCCATCTGGTATCAACCTACATTCACAGAAAAAAATGGGAAGAAAATTGTAAAATCACAAAGGCTCTCCTTTCCTTTTCTCTTTGTGGTTGAAAAAGCTTGTACATGGATATGTAGGTAGAAGTGCTATTCTTTGGTGACTCTCTTCTCCCTCAAGCAGGATGAAAGGGCTGCAACTCAGAATAAAGCCAGAGATAGTGTGATGATAAGAACCATATGTCCAGTTATCTCCCCTGCCATGTCTTCAGATGTGATGATGCATAGCAAATAATCTTAGGCATGTAGAGATACTTCCTCCTTACAAAACTCTTTGTCTTCCAAGTTATCACAATATCACAGTATC
>VWPV01004358.1:0-23985 GCA_013389885.1 Geococcyx californianus
TACTGTGATACTGTGAAAAGGAGCCATGCACTGGATTCAAGACAGAAATGGAATAGTTTATCTTAGTTTACTTGTAAAAGGCAGACCAAGAATTTCAGCCGAATACACCTTTCACCATATGAGCGTAAACCCTGTTCTTCTGTTGCTACCCACAGCTGACATTTACAGTCAGGGGATAAAATAAAGAGCACATAGACCAAGAAACTGGGACTACACTCAGCCCTTCATGTGTGGATCCCAGGGACATGGCTGAACTGCAGCTACTCTCAGCACACCCCTCATGCTTATGGCGAGGGAATTACCTGCTTCCCCTCTGAAAAAAGTGGAGAGGGGGAAAGGACCAACAGCATATCCAAGCAGACCATAAAGCTCTAACCAATCAAGCGCCCCTAGGCTCACTGTTGTACCTACAACGTTGATGCAATCGGCCTCCCAGTAACACAAAGTCATTAACAGTCACTGCAGCAGTCATGAACTAGACTGAAGCATGTGGTAATTGATTAAAACCAGACATGTCATGGTTACTTTTTATAGCTCAAATTAAGTGGCAGGCTAATTAATGGAAGTTAGTGTGCTAATTACAAGAGTCTACACTGTGAGTCAGACTCAAACAAACGTTGTGCATGAAATGTCAGTGATTTTTTTCAGGCATCCAAGATAAATAATTACACTTATATTTGTTAATTCTTTGCAACAGGAATGTTACACAACTGGACATCATTCCTGCAGCTGCCTACACAAGTATTTAAAATTGTACAATGTAGAGCAAATGTTTGCTTGAAGACAATGTAATCTGTTCCATCATTAGCAAGTCATTTTGGAATCAGATTTTAAGATCATATTTGCATTTACCAGACTGCTGAAAATGAAGCCTCTTATGGAATGCAGCCTCAAACAAATCTCTCATCCGCTCTGCGGTGTTTCTTGAACACCAACCCAAAATGACAGCTCTCTCAGTCCCTTCCATGCTTTGAAAAACAGTGAAATACTGCTATTTGAAAAGTGATATCAGCATGATTTCAGTACTTTCTGAAAACAACAAGATACTCAGTGCATTCAGCTCTCTACAAACTTAGGCACACACTGCCAAAATGATCTGGATAACAGATTTTTTTAAAGCCCCTCTGCAACCAGAAAAAAACAGTTGCAGGATTACAGAGAGTATCTGGAATAGGAAGAACAGTAGCAAAATCCACGATGCTCTAGAATCAAGGGTATGCACTTGAGCAGAAGGGAGTGGAGTTAATTATGTTTCAACTAAACCAATTTTGATAGCTAGACATTGGCAGGCAGATGTCAGCATGAAAGGCTGAGACTTTAAGTTAGGCAGAAAAATACAGGTCCAGGGGACAAATGTTGAACTAATGAGATAATTCACCAAGATGGTCTTGTGGATGAGACTAGTGGAGAGGAAAATGAGAATGAAGCCAAGAATAAACTTAGATGTACAGAATAATTCAGGCTGGAAGGGACGTCAGCAGGTCACTGGTCCAGTCTTCTGTTCAAAGCAGTAGGGTAAGCAAGAAGGCCAGATATGATTCCTCAAGGTTTTATCTAGCTGAGTCTCAAAAACCTCCAAGAACAAAGAGTGCACGGTCTGTCTCAGCAATCTTTTCCAATGCTTGACTGATCTCTTAGAGATTTTTTTCCTCCTATAACTGCTCAGAACATCTCTTGTTTCAACTTCTGCTCATCATCTCTTGTCTTCCTGTTGTTGTGGAGTGGGCTACTCTTTTTGATAACCTCCTCACAGGTTCTAACAGGCTGCTTGCTATTAGGTACTCCCTGAGCCTTTTACCCATTTGCAGGGAACTTCAAGAGAATGCGAGACAAATGAGAGGAGAAACCTAATGAAGGTCTGGTAAGAGAAAAGAAACAGAGATACGGAGAGCAAGGAATGAGGAGAGAACTTATGCTGCAATTTAGGGAGGGGATTGCCCTCAGAGTTTTTAGGAAGAACAGCTTCAGTAAAGATCGTGATGCAAGAGGCAGAACAGACAGTGCCCGGGATGAAACCTGGCACAAGGAAAATCAATGCAAAACAATGATGTAAACTATTAGCAAGAGGCACTTAAAGCAGAGGAGCAGGTAGAGCTTGTGGGAAGTACAGACGGGTGAAAATAGGAAAAAAAATCTGAGTAAATACAGTGAGTGAGCTGTACTTCTTGGCAACAATCCAGTATGCCTCTGAATCATATTCAGCTCTCACAAACCCTCCAGTCTGGTTCAGGTCCCCAAAGCAGCCTTTGTCCTCAGCAGAGGATCACAGGGTGAGGAAACACCACAAGGACTTCACAGGAAACTAATGACATTTAAAACCAGTTACCAGTGTACATGCACTCCTACAATCCTCTACCCCTTACACTGATTACTGACTCACCTGAGACTGACAAGACTGAAGAGGAGAGCTGTACTACTGAATAAAGACTTTTTTGGAGACCTTAAAGAGTCTATAGATTTATGGCAGCTGATAATAATTCAGATGCCCTGAGCAGTCAACCTAGATGCTGTTATTGCAAAGATGAAGTAAAATGAAATGAGAAGTTGTGCCAAGTAGGTCCATCATGTCATACTGAGAGACAAGATGAACTTCTCTGACCTTGCTTTCAATAACAAGCACACACAGCACAGCAGACAGTCAATAAACGCAGGAACACCTCTCTTCTGACTTTTCCTCAAAGAAAGATGTTAAAAACTCACAAATTCTAAATTGCTCACTGTTCTCTCCAGTAATTGGGAATAGCACCAAATAGCCCTGCTGAAAAATACGAGTCCCGAGCCCTGGACAACATGCAACATTGTCTGTAGCAATAGGACAAGGGGAAACAGTTTTAAAACTAAAAAGAGGAGAGGTTTAGATTAGGTATTATGAAGAAATTTTTTTTGCTGAGGTTGGTGAAACACTGGCATAGGTTGCCCAGAGAGACAACGGAACCCATCCCTGGAAACATTCAATGTCAGGTTGGATTGGGCTCTGAGCAACCTGATCTGGTTGAAGATGTTCCTGCTCACTCTAGAGGAGCTGGACTAGGAGACCTTCACTATCCCTTCCAACCCCAACCATTCTATGATTCTATGATTTACAGGGTTTCACAATATCTTGAGGATTAATACTGTGATGCACCACTACAGTGCTTCTGCACATAAAAAAGCCTGATGTACTCAAGACTGATGTACTCTTGAAGACTGAAGTGATTAAACAGCACTTGTGCTTGTAGGCCTCCAAAACTCCGTGTGGTTAAGTGAAATAGAAATAAAGGGAGCAGGTTCACAGAACAGCCGTGCCCTGTTATGAGTAAACATAGTTTATCTAAATTTAGATGGCACTGTATGCATTTAAAATGCCTGTAAGAAAAACATGCTACTGTAAGACAGAAACATGAAGCAGTAATGTAGTGTCCTGTATGCTGAAGAGCAATGATTTTTTCTACCCATCCTTAGAGAGCAAGGTAAGTGATACGAGTTGGAAAAATATTTAACAGATAGATCTTCCATCTGCCCACTTTAGCTTCCTGCTCTATCCCAGAACAGGCTGGGTACTATTTAAAGGGAACAGATTGATGTAAGAGGGTGAGATTGTATTTCAAGTTAAATCATTACAATCCATACTTTTTCTTTGGACTTATTTGATTTGTGGAATTAAATCTTTCAATAAAGGTCACAAAGCATGACAACAGTCAGTTAAGTCCAACATGTACAAATGCAAGTCATCCCATCTTCTTTCAGGGACACAAAACCTCACCACTCCTACAGTTAAGCAACATTCTTCCTCATTAACTTTCCCCAGCTAATGTCTCAGATGAGCCATCAGCCTTTGGCTGCCAAGTGACCTGTGCTTCTGTCACAGCAGCCGGGGCATCACATGAGAAACATCCTGCCCATCAAGAAACTTACCTTGAGTGTTTCAGCAGACCACAGCCATCTACGTCTGCTCAGAGATAACAAGCCAGGTAGAAAATAGCTTTCTGAAGAAATCTATACATTTTGATTTATACTCAAAACTTGGTCTTTGAACAGTTTGACTGTGGCTATTTACCAGCAGCTAATTAAACTGTGGAACAGTGATTAAATAATAGACAGCTGAATGTTTATTATTTGATTCTGAACACTGGATGTGAGGCATGGCCAGCAAATATTATTAGAAATATTCTTTAGAACCTCCAAATGGCAGACTGTCTAAGATCACATTTTCTAAAGCTACTCTCTTATCCTTAGGAGACTTGCACTGGACAGTAACCAATCCCTTTAAAAGTGATTTTAAAGTCACTGTAACTGCATGAACAACACCTTTGGCAAGTGGCAAATGATTGCAGTGCTACCTACCAGAAAGCTGGTCTCTGACAGCTTTATCAGCCACTCAGCTGGCAAGCTGTGATTTGGCTGAAGTACAACATCGGAGGAGAATCCACATTGCAAGTACTCAGAAAACTATGTCTTCAAAGAAGGGATTGTGCTGATTTGATTCCACCTGTTTAATGTACTAGTTTAGTTAATTCATTGGGAAAAATGCAGTGCAGATGAGGACCAAAGCCCCTAACCAAAGGGAACTGTCTCTGACAGATTGACACTTTCATCCATAACAATCTCAGTAAAATATTAACATTAAAAGCTTACAAATTTTTTTACTTACAGTCAGTATTAACTGCTTGACTACGATCACTTTAGTGGCTAGAATGAACAAAGCATCAAATGTGAAAGCCATGAAACAGAAGTAAGAACTGGGAGAAGAAAGAAACACAACAGGAAAACTGAAGGAGACAGTACAAGGAAGCTTGGGAAAAAACGGGAGAAGAGTAAAGGAATGTGATAGCTAAAATGAAAAAGACTTTCTTGCTGAGACGTGCCAGATGTGAACAATAACAAAAAGATGCTTAAGGTATTACAGTTATTAGCAACAATTCTGCAGTCGCTCCCATAAAGATTACATCTCCATCCAATATTCCCAATCCATGGCAAGCAGGAAACTCCTTGTATTTAAAACTAGCTCATAGACCAGGATTAAAAAGCAGTTAATATTCCCCTGCCTGAGGTGACCTCTCACACCAACATCCAGTCACTGCTGCTCAATTTATTTCTGGCACACGTGGCACATATCTAATAGGTACCCATGGGGCAAAATTATCAATTAAGAAGATCCCACAGATCAAGTCAAAAACTTCTTATTTTGCTCACCCTGCCATCACTTCCAAATGGAGCTGGCCAGAAACTGTCAGGAAGGCTGGCACATTGAAGAAATGGGTCTTTTCCGCAGATTCCCTTGCCTCATTGCATGTCTGAAAGTTAAAAAATAAGCCAGAAGTCAGACCATTGCTGTTTGAATGAGAAGCACAGCTTTGGGCTTACTTTCCTTTTTTTCCTCTTAAGAAATCCCATGAGATTCAACCTAAACACTGCCAAGATGGAATCCAACAGCGTGGTAAGTTATAATACCATGCTCTCTGTCTTTGCTCAGACTGCTAATGGGCTCTAAAACCTATTCAAGTAAAACACATTAAGAAAAAACCCCAAAAGATAAAGAATTCTTGGGGACTTCTCCTCCTAGGGGTCTGATGGAAATAATGTGAAAGTGGGAAACACCACACATTCCACCTCCACTTTCAGTGACTTATGAGGACATGAGTTGTAGGTATCATAATAACTTGCAGAACAAGTTTGTGAATGGTTGCGGATACCCCAGTGTCACCAGCAAAGCTTGGACACATCAGCACACAGGAAGGATATGCAGTTCTTTCTCAGACTAACAGGGATTGTAAATTTGATCCCCAGCAACTAGCTCTATCAGTTGAGCTGTGTAGGAAGTAACTGGTTAAGATGACAGAGTTTCATGGAGTTTGACTGTTTTCCCAAAACTTTGCAGGCAGCACAGAAATGGTACATAGCTAAAAGAACGTGTGGCTCTTCACTTCTCACCTCTTGCCTTTGTATGTGGGTAAATCAGGAGCTCTAAATTCTACTCAAAGAAAAGAACTGCATAACTTGTATGTATAAACATCCACAAGCTGAATTAGGAATGACAACGTAGAAAGGAATGAGGTAAGAAAATGTAAAAGAAAATGTCAGGAAGGACATGTTCCACATTTTACGAGCAAATCTGAAAACAAGAGTTTTCTATCGTAGTATCTGATTTTTGAATCCCTGGTAAAATAACAGCTATCTAAGGGCTCTGCCTAGCCTAGGAGTCTGGGAGCAGGTGGAGAAACCACAACTTGTGTTTTTAGAAAATGCAGACATATAAAATGAAAATCCCTCTGGAATACCCGGTAAGGAACATTTTGCCCAGCAATATACAAAAGAGAGATGCCAGCCTATTTTAACCCAGTCTCCAAATGTAAGCACTGATTTTTCACTCCTTCCTACCAAGAAGAACAGTGAGGGTGAAGGGAAGAATCTCGATCTTTTGGAAGTTTGAAGCTTCATACAGCATTGCCTTCAAAATTCAATTTCAAGTCTGATAAGAAAATGGGGGAGTATTTTCCATGTCAGTTACACTGACTTCTAGCAAAGACTTAAAACCAGTGCTCTCTGCTTTTCAAGCACAAATGAATCTGTTTCCATTGGAAAAAGAGCAACAGTAATCAAGAAAAAAAAGAGGAATGCAATATTCTCTTAAGACTTGTTACTAAGCCTCCAAAAACAAAAAAAGCAGAACTGAATCAACATGGAGCTGGAAACATCACAGCTTACACATCATATAGGCATTGAAAGCCAAACTATGCTTCATTTCAGCTTTTGCATATTTTTTCAGGGCACCAGATATTTTAAGCATAAAAAAAGCCTGTAATTAATGGAAAATATAGCAAGTTCAGTGTTTCATTATGAAAAATTGTCTAAAAAAAAGTCCAGTTAAAGTAACGGTATATTTTTGGTTTTCACTTTACAGGCACAAAAGAAAAATTAGAAGACCTCTGTGTCAAGCACTTGAGGTGTCATCTGAGCATAAGGATTGTGCTTCAACATTTCCCTGGTGGACACCAAGCCAACTGAAGAAAGCCACAAGCTTCCTGGGCTGTGTTAGGAAGAGCACTGCCAGGAGGTTGGCAGAGGGGATCCCTCCCCTCTGCACAGCACTGGTGACTCACCAAGATCCCTAGGTCAAGCGCTCACCTCCCCACTACAAGACATTGACATACTAGAGTGAGTCCAGCAAGGGGCTACAAAGACGATTCTTGGATCAGAGCATCTTTCATATGACGAGAAGCTGCGAAAGCTGAGATTGTTTAGTATGGAGAAGTTTCAGGGGAGATCTTCCGTATGTATAAAAATCTGATGGAAGCGAAGGAAGAAGGTATCAGGCTCATCTCAGCTGTACTCAATGAGAAGACAAGAGGCAATGGGCACAGACTTTAAAACAGACACATGAAGCTTCATCTGAAAACAAGAATAAACTTTTCTGTTTACTGTGGTCAAACACTAGAACAGGTTGCCAAAAGAGGCTGTGAAGTCTCCATCTGGGGAGATAGTCAAAACTCAGCAGGACAGAGTCCATGGCAACTTGCTGTAGCTGACCCTGTCTGAGCATAGTTAGATGGATGAGATGATCTCTAGAGGTCACAGTCCTGTGACTTTAAAAAAACATGAAGATAAATGAGATTTTTGTTTCAGGATTTGCTATATTTCAATGCCATCCCTAAGCTCTGGAGGGGTCAAATGTTCAGGAGAAAGACAAAAGAAACTTGGAAGCTAATCTGAAGTTTGGCTGATCTACACTGACTTCCAAAGAAACACTTTCTTCTCAGTTAAGTTTGAAATACCCACTTTTCTAAGTATAGTTCCTAGGAGTTATGCTAAGTGTTGCTAGCAGTGTATGCCAGTGCCTACAGCCACCCTATTCTCCAGCTTGCTTTGTCACAAGGAGGTTGCTAGGCTCAGGCTTGTTTGCCAGCCTTTGATATTCTACAACCTGCCATTTTTATCAATGAGTCTGAAGGTGTTACTTTTGTTCTCAAAAACCTCTGGTGCTCATCACAAAGATAAAATGGAGACTGCAAAAGACCTCAGATCACAAAGCAGTTTTATCTCTTCACAGCATCGTGCTAAAGAAAAGAGAAAGCTTCCCTTGCTCCTCAGAGATGAACGGAAATAGGACAGTTTGTGGCTGTAACCCCAGGACTGCTTCCTTTGTTTCATGTTTTTTTCAGTTCTAAAAAAACCAAACAACAACATCCAAGGATGCAGAAGCAGGCCCCTACTGTTTTCTTCAAATGAACCCAGAGTATTTGCTTAAAAACAATAAGGATATTAATAAACATATAAACATCCACATACCACAGCCTCAGAGCCATGGCCAGAACACTAAAGAGAAGAGCCACACACCACTGCAGTTTCTCCTACTGCAAGCTTAGTTCAGCTACATTCCTTGTTCCACCAGTGAAAAAAAATCCCACCTAATCCCGTAGGATGCAAACTCTACACAACGAGAGAGACAGACTAGAAGCAGGAAAAGAACATAAGAAATCAGCCATGAAATCTCTACACACACTCCCAAATCCACAAACAGGATACAGCTGTCTGCAGGAGCTGGGGTTTAGTTTATTTATAATGACTTTGTGTCATTTTTCATTCTCCAAATCAGATGCACTCTCAGGGAGGTAAATGGAAAATAGACACAACAGTAAGCGGCTGGAGGAAGAGTGTGAGAAAGTCTGCAGTTCAACTAGATTGATAAAAACCTGCAGCCAGTTTGAGAGGTCACTGGGAGATCCTGATATGCTTGCCTGCATAGCAAGCAGCTCATGGTTGGGTTCCAACAGACGAAGAGAGAACACCAAAATATACAGATAAACTTTTATTCCCTCATCACCATCTGATGTCCTCACCTCTCCACAGCTGCCCACTTCCTTTCCCTCACTTTGAGATACAAAGCTTTATGAATGGGCGTTGTGAGCTGCAAAAGCCAATCCACTTGCTATGCAGGGAGAATGAAATGCCTCCCTTGTCCATCAGAAGGGACCTTTTCAACAAGGAGTTATCCCCTAATTCACAACCTCACCTTTCACATGCACAAATATCGACTAACCCACTAGAAGTGGTTCCTCCACTTTATGCATTCATGCACCAGATCAGGCCTATGTTTGAGTGCCTGTGCCCTTGATCTAAAAGGCTGAGCCTTTTAGATCAAGCTCACTTCTTTATAATAAACAACTACAGTCACTTGTAGAAGACAAAGAGTAAATAGTAGGTAATGACTAACCTTTACCACTGACACTGAGCAAGACTGCTTTTCATGTCCATGACTAGCAAAATGAAGTGACAACACTGTGGTGCTTATCTTTCAAATAGATGGACTTTTCTCCCATTTCCCAACCCCAAAATACCTACTTGACAAAAGACTGGGAGGAATAACATGTTCACTTTCAAGTTGTCCCCATTCTCAAGTGAAAAAACTACTCAAATTACAACAGGGAGAAAGAGAGGGGGAATCTGTACGGAACATCTTGGTGACTCAGAGTAAACATGCTACAAACATACTAGGATTCAATGCCAACATCAAAGGCTTTTTATTCTCATTCTAAATACGAGAATAACTGGATTTAGTACCTGTTTTGTTCTCCATCTCCTCAAATGTCTAATGATTTAATTTAAAATTATTCTCTTTGATGTCAGTCTTGTATTAACTTTTACTTGAGGCAATGAGCTTTAGGAGAATACAAACTGTTTGATTTCGTCTTTCACTATATGCAAGCCAAACGCATGAAGGGATCAGAGACAACTTGAAAAGCTCATAAGACATCACTGCTGTAGCTCTAGCCCTGGCCCACACCATACTGCCAAAGCTTGACAGCACCACATCTTTAATCCGGACCTGTCCTCTGTGATGTCCCATCATAAACATGACTGGATTTTTGTTTTAAACACAACCACTGCAAAATTCATAACTTGCAAGTCCTCCTTGCAATTCCAGTCCTAATTCTAATCAGCTGGACTTGCGTTGGGCAACAGCAGCTAGTTCTGCCAAGACAAACTTCTCAAATATGGACTGGAATTACAGGCAGAGATGAACCAGTTAGAAATTAACTGAAACTGGGAGAGACAGAAAAGGAAAGAGCAAGCCCTCCCTCAGCTCAGTTCCAGCTTACCCTGGTCCCTGCTGAGCACCTCTCTGAAGTGCCAGTCTCCCAGGGACTGGCTGCCTCCCAGATCATGACACATTTCTAAAGTGGAAACACCTGACAGACACCAATACTGTTGCATTTAACTATGATTCTCCCCAGCAGACCTCAGCTTTCCTTGGTGCTGACAAGGCTATTTTTCAGCAGTACTGAACGAATGGCAGGAGTAAGTTTCTGCATCTTCAGCAGCATGCACGTATTTCTGGCTCTGTGGTAGGCACAGTCATGCACTTGCACCCTTCACAGATCTAGAAACTTTTACATTCACTCCTGTGAGGAGGCGGCAAAACAGCAAACATCAACTAAATTATATCCAGAGATCAAAGACAGTTTAAGAACAACATCTGGATCATTCTTCAAGATTACAGCTAAGTAAGTATCCTTTCAAATAATAAAACAGCCTTATCCAGACCCTAAGTTCAGTTAAACACCACCCAATACAATGCAGTACACGTGTGGGAAGAGACCAGCCTGATACAGAACATGTATTACCTCTGCTGGAGCCAACAGGTAGTGTGCAGTACTCCTTATACATAAAGCACCGTCCCCAGGAAGGAATAAGGGCCACAGGCAATACAAACCACATGTGAAATGCCAATACAGTTGCTGTCCTTCCTAACTCACTGCATGCTGAGTTATTCTAAAAGGCTGTGGCTGGGGAGCAGGGAAAGTGGCTGTCCAGGGCCTCATCATACTGACTGGAACATCCTGGGCCAGGAGAGCTCTTCCAGAGGGTAAAGCAGCCTCCATCTTCTCCACAGCAGCTGAGGACAGTCAAACAAGGAAACTTTCCAGGCAGCAAACCAGAAAAGACAGAGCAAGAGACTCAGAAAGCAGGGAGTCTTCAACACTGCAGACAGTGTGGGAGGCTACTGAAAATAGCAGAGCAGACATGCAGCCGGGTGACAGAGACAAAAGGCAGGCAGATTTCCTAGGAAGCAGCCCCAGAAAGGGACTGGGTAAAGATTCTTGCAACATACAAAGCTGCTAAAAGTTCTAGACTTCAGAAGAAAAAAATAAAAATACAAGGAAAGGATGTACTGCGAAGTGCTGAGAGAGCTGGTACACAGGAATTATTCTCAGATTAAATTAAAATTAAAGGCAGTCTCATCCTGCTGATCTGTATTCTCCTTATTTCAAAAACTACATTGTCCCACCTTGCATCCTACTAAACCCCACATTTCAATATCCAAAGTTTTTTTGGCATTTTTCAGTAAGCTTACATTAAAGCAGGCAGCACAAGCAAGAGGCTCCTCCAGCCTCCAATATCCATCAAAGGCAGACACCGTCAAAGGTGCAGAAATCCACAAGCTGGTGTTGCTGATGTTCTCCATGTGGGTTAGGGTCTGCCTGGCTGTTCTCACACTTCTGACAGCTTCTCCTTAATCCTACATTTTTCAGGTGTAGAAAGCCGCAAGTGCAAAGGATTTCTCTTATCTCATGATTTATTTATTTTTTAAAATCCCTTCTGCTTACTGCTCTCTTAATTTTGACAGTACTTAATTTCAAAAATATTTACCTGAATTGATTTGCTCAACAGAGAGGAAAGGGATTCCTGCCCCCATCCCAAGTCCTAGTATGACAGCGTCCTCACCAAAGCTATGCACAGACTAATCAGTATGCCCCAAACCAAACCAAGATAATGGGAAAGCTAAACATATAAACAAGCACAAATTCTACATGATTAAAAGGTCTAGGACTCAAAGATCATAAGCCTTCAAAAAGCCTTTTTCCTCTAACTCAAGATGTTTTTTCCCCCATCTCTTCAAGTATCATGTAAAAACAGATTCCTAGTCTCTTTACTTTTCATCATTTCCAAAGAATGCGTGGGCCTGAGCTGCCATCAGACATTAGTCAGAGAATTAAAATTGTGCCAGTCAGGTGAAGACAGCTATTAAAAGGCGATAGTTCCCAGTGGGTACAAAAGCAGCCTCTACTTGGATCCTAAAGGCTACTCAACTGAAGTTTTCAACTTATTCCACCCAAAGCAAGACAGCTGAACTGGAGAGATAACCTGTTTTATACACTGTCCAAGGAAGCTATTAAAAAAAAAAAAAAAAAAAAAAAGAGGCAGAAATTCCCCTATAAGCAGCAGGTGTGTTGTAACTACAACAAATTCAGGAGCAACAGGACATCAGTTTATGTTCTGGTTGCAACTAGAACATAGGTCTTAAAACTTTCAGTCCAGGATTTAAACATCTTCTATATTGAAGAATCTAATTTGCAAGTTTCTTCTTGGCTACTGCTCAACGAGCAACAGTAATTCATTTTCTCCTTTAGCCTGTGCAAGCAGTGAATTAAGGGCTAGCTTAAAAGTGACTAAACACATCAGACAGGGAATGCATTGATGGCTGGTTTGATTAAAAGCATATAGAGATTGTGGGCCTTGCTATAAATACTACACTCTTATTTTTATTTCTCACTGCCTAATAGGCATGGCCAAGGAAGGCTTAATCTTCTCCATATTTCCACTGTCAAGAAACAGTGTCACTGCTCCAGTGGAATGGTCACAGTGGGATAGCTGGTGCTCTTGGATCTCTGCTAGCCAAGATCAATTCTGAACAGAGCCTTACAGAAATAAAACCAAGTCCCAGATTTGGCTAGACAATGAAGTGATGTTCAAAAAAGCAGCAGGAAATCAGGAAGGACTTCCCCCTTACCAGCAGCAAGCAGGTTTCTGAAGCCCTTTCTTTGTGGCACAAGCCATTTAATGGGATCTGACTGGCTCTTACTCCACACCTTTCAGGCACAGCTGTCACTGCATTTCTCCAAAACAAGTATTATTTACACTTAAGAAATTACACTGGAGAGGGAGCAAGAGATTTGCCTTGAACTGTGCATTTAGTTAAGATCCACTTTATACAGAAGGTTTCACTCACACTTCAGCACCTCAATTAACATTTGCATCACTGCTTCTGTTACCACCAGCCACCTACGCTGCAGTCCTGCATCCTCTACAGCTTTCAAGTGGATACAATTTGTACCAAAGACATTACACACTGTACAGCTGCAAACTGTATAATGTTCTCATCATTAAGTGTCACTTGTTTTCACATCTTAATTTGCATGCAACAGCCTGGAATGAACCTTTGGTAGCATTAAGGGATCTCAATTAAATAGGAACAATTTAGTTTAGCTAATCAGCTCTTATTGTCCCAGCAAGGAAAAAGCTGAGCCACACGTACTGGTCTGGGATGGAATCACTAGTAGCACAGGTTAGACTTTCAGATCCTGAAGAACCAGTACATGGAGGCTTTTTGTCACGAGGCTGTGCAGACAGTGGAAGACGTGATCCCGCAGCAAGCAACTGCTACCTCAACAATTTTTCTTTTGCTTACAGATGATTTACCAGCAAGGCTGGTGCCAATAACCATAAGTGGCAATAGATGTAATTGTTTGAGACAGAATAGTGAATTTCAAATACACAAGTATAAAAGGCAGATGGAATTTCTTATGATTCATGAATGCAGGGGTTCAGAATCATGAGGAATCTGTGGTGAAGATCTTAATGGTTATAGCTGTATTGAAGTTTCACAGAAGGTTTTGACTCAAGACATGCAATGCTTTATAAAATGATGGACTGTGGCACTAATTTGGTGGATGGATGGGGAGACTTGATAATACTAGGGGAAAATTCTGGTGTAAAACAGGAGTAGCTTGTAGGGAGGAATATATACTCAGCTGAAAAGAATTATTAGGTAATGCTGACTTTCTTTTAAGGAGCTAGCACATGGTGAATTATATTGTTCAGTTCAAAGCTAAGAAATGTTTTAATGTAGTAGGTTGTCCTGAATGTCCAGTGCAATCTCTTGAGCTCCTATGATCACATCTTTCGCTTTACTAAGATGTTCCACCTCCCTCTGTTGTTCTTTGTAAAGTTTTCCACAGCATTAGGGAAAAAAACCTCATCAGTACAAAAAGTGCTGATTAATGCACAAAACAGTAATAAAATTTAAAAAAAAAAAAAAAAAGGAATGCATCTGTTTAACTCTCTAAATTATTAGTTGAAGCCAAGGACTGCTATATTAAAACCATAATCACAGATGTATACAAAGGAAAGGTTTTGTAAAGACAAACATTTTCTCTCACCTTCAATGACTCCAGAATTGCTCTGCAAGCAAAAATCAAACAAAACTTTGTGCAATCCAACTTACCGCAATTTGAAAGAGTTCCCCAGCACCTTCACAGTCATTTGATGTAATTATGGGGGTATGAATATGCAGATAACCATTATCCTGAAAGAGAGAGAACACTAGAAGTTAACTAGAAATATCAAAAGTTAATTTTAAGGATGACATTAACCAGCACACATTATAACCGAGCTATTAGCCCCCAACCAGGACAGTACATGTACTCTTTTACAGTACACTGATATGTACTTTTTGAGACAGCTTCTGCCTTACATGGACAAAACCAGAGGACTAACTAAAAGCTAGCATGATTTACAAATCAATGTTTACTACTTGTGCTTTGTCCTCCTTTCACAAAGAAATTAGATTTATGCCACTACTAGGCAACTGGCCATCTCCACATCGTTCCCTTCTTCTCACCTCTTCCACTATTTTTTCATTTTTGGGCAGTTTCAATCAAAATCACCCCTATGGCCTCAACACTTCAGTTTCTTCCAGCTTTTTGGAAGGCAGTGGTTGGGCAGAGGACGTTCTTAGTGTTTTCCACCAAGAGAAATGACCGAGCATGTCAGATGACAAATCACACACTGCATGGGAGAGAGGCCCTAAAAACATCCTATCAGTGTGAAAATATCAGTCCCACCTCACATCTTGGATATCAAGGTCAAATTAATTTTAAGAAACAGGGCTTAGTCATATACTATAGAGATGTGCTGGTCATGTGGCCTTCCAAACCTACATGAGATTTTGGAAAACTGCCTAAATTACAGAATTACAACAAATGCTATCACTGTGTGAGGAAAGAAGCATATTTCACACAGAAGACCCCTTAAATGCTTTGGAAAGGAATGTGAACTGCACGGGTCTGAAAGATAAGAATCCTATAAAAACTTCTTGCATGGTTCCCCTTATAAAAGCTCCTAAAATACTTCAAGTCAAATTACTGGCTCTGACAAATCTGGAAGTTAGTTAATATGCCAACATTATACTGTGCCTAGGTACAATGCTTCGATCCTACTTGGACTTCAATATTCAGAAGGTTTAAAGATGGCATTACAGCCTTCAACATCCAAATCAAAAGCATTTGGCATTAGTTATTCACTGCTGGAAACTAAAAGCTTTAAAAAAAGAGTTTTTCAAGTTACAGAGAGTCTACATAATTTTGTGTGCATGTGTGTTCAGGAAATCCCCTTATTTTCTTTCACCGTTAACATCTTTGCAGCTTTGCACAGTGAAAAAACTGATTATACTTTCTTGTTATCTTATGTTTGACATTGTCAAGTTGGAAACTGGAACATTCTGGGGATGGTGTAGGTAGTAATTTAAAAAGACTGCTTTCCTTCCATCAGAAATGGGGCAAACCACTGACGTTCCTGGTGCTAGTAGTCATCACATAAACATTTGCAAACATCAGGTCTTAACCAAATCCTTCTTATCCCTTTAAAAGTAACTTTGTTCTTGAGCATTTTAAACAGGAATCTATGTCAGACTCTAAGCTGGAGTTAAGTTGGAGAGGTAAAGCCTTTGTCAGAATACGATGCTTTTTTGTCTCAGCTGGCTTCCTTGGGCACTCTTGAAATCCCAAATCGTTGTAGGCAATGCCATCTAGTGGCAGGACACCAGCAAAGACGGATCCACAGCAGAGCTGGCACAACGCTGAAATCCACAAGCAGCTCCACTTGGCACACTGTTTCTATTAAGCTCTTAAAAAAACCCAAACCCTTCCAAATACCATTAATTCCTGCTAGCTCTTAAGAGCTAGCAGGCCTTCTTTGCCACTGCAAGTGACAAAGACCAGTGTACGAGGAATCAGAAATTCAATCTAAGAAATTCTGTCCCTGTCTTTGGACCATATTAATGACTATATATGAATTTTGTAATCAGAATGCTCTGAATAGAAGTCTACTCAAACTAAAGCCAGTTCGTCTGAACTAAAACATGTTTGAATGAACACCTTTACAAGAAAGGGCTCAGGTGTGCTAGAGGACTGACTACTTTTCATTAGCTACTCATACAAAGAACTGCAAGGTCTCTCTGTAAGGCACCTGGAATCACAGCTAATTCGTTGCCCCCACAGTCAGCTCAAAGCCTGTACTGTGCCCACAGCTTAAGAGTGTCACATTCATAAAATGCAGGTGACTTCTACCCATCAGCCTGAAATGCATTAAACCAGGAATCTCCTTATCTCAGCTGACAGGTAAAAAAAATGAGAACATGAAGCTCTGAGTCAGTCTGTTGGTAGCCTTCCTGCATCAGATTTTCCTGTGCCGGAGGAGGCTTCTGTCTAAGGACTTTAAGATCACTGCTGAGAGTGGGTTAAATGACTCCATATTATGTTGTGTTCCACAGACCACACACACTCACAGGCAATTATATTGCAATTTAGTGAAAGGGATAGAATAACTAAAAGGAAACAGGTGGGAATACACTTACAAGACCACAGATGTGCTAGCCTAATCATAACCAACAGTCTGGCTAAGGCCTCAGTCAGGTCCAGGCCTGGAAAGAAAACCACTGTGTCCAAAACCCTGACCCTGCAGTGAAGGCATCACACTCCCTCCCTCCTGCCTAATGTGCTCCTGTGAAACCAAACAAGGGGAGTGTTTTACACATAAAGCTCAGTACAGAAGTGACTACCTGGAAGAATGAGTGGATGGCTGCAGTGGCTTCACTGCGGATTCTTAAGAGGGAACCAAGTGTGTTGCTTCTGCATCGCAGGTGAGGGAACTGCCGGACATAATCCAGTGGGTGCCTTTTCTTCATTTTCAGGGGAAATGTCTGAAAAAAAACAAGGGAATGGAACCAAGAGGATGAGAACTTTGAGTCAATATAGTTTAACTACTATCCATGGAATACCATCTCTGCCTACTAAAACTCAATCGTTGTTACATAGGAAAAATAAATGCTTTTGCCTATCTTTTCCAGCTATGTTGTGGATTTTATAATGCTTGCAGCAGACCAAGAGCTGCGAACACAAGAGAAGGTAGTAGTACTCTGAAACACTCTACCTTTTGGATGTTGAGCCCCCTTGAAAGCCAACTGTTCATTTCACTGCTGCAAACAGCAAGCTCATTCCAAACGTGTTTGTGGCAGACAAAGTTCTTCCACCTGCACAATCTGGAGTTTAGCCAGTCCCACTGCTTCACCAGTGTATATCCCAGCCAAAAATTACCAGGTAAATCATCTGCCACAGGTAACTGCTTGACAGTTGGACAAATGCAGACTCTCAGCTGCCAGCATGTGCACCAGTTTCCACGTCGAAACAGCTTACCCTGAATAGAGCTGGGACTTATGAAGACATGCTGACAGAGTTGGGGTTGTTCATCTTAAAAAGGAGACTTTGTTGCAGTCTTTCAACACTTAAAGGGGGTTTGTAAGAAAGATGGGAAAAAGATTTTTAGCAGGGCCTGTAGCAATAAGATAAGAGGTAATGGTTTTAAAGAGAAGAGGTTTAGACTAGATATTGGAAGAAATTTTTTTGATGAGGGTGGTGAAACACTGGCACAGGTGGCAGATGGATGTCCCACCCCTGGAAATACTCAAGATCAGGTTGGACAGGGCTTTGAGAAACCTGATTTAGTTGAAGATGTCCCTGATCACTGCATGGGGGTTAGACCTGGTGACCTTCATGGTCCCTTCCAATCCAAACCATTCTATGATTCTGATTCTATGCTTCTCCTTACCCTACAGACACCACTGACAAATCAAAGCCTGCAAGGGCACTCAGACTTAAAGAACATATGGTTCAACGTATGTTTTGCTGGATATTTTGACCTTTTTGTATTAATTTCTGAAGTAGTTCTACAAGCTGGATTCCTGCTGCAGTGACATACCCAAGGATCACAAGGTCCCACCACATGGATGGTTTCAGCTTTCAGCTCCATGTTTTGCATCTCATGAGGACTTTTGACCAGTTTCCCTTGCACTTCCACTGCGCATCCAAAAGTCAGGTCTCTAAGAAACCAAGAAAAAACAACAGCTTGATTAGAGTGCTGATAAAAAGGCATCTATGTTCAAGAGAGATGCCTGTTAATTTAGTTGGACTACCTGAGACCACAAGAGGTACCAAAGCCATAAGGCTTAACTCAGGAGTGTAAAACTCACAGTCCACAGCCTGAATCCGGCCCTCTATCTCACTTTATCTGGTCTGGCACCTTGTTTCTGCCCAGCAGCAGTGCCAAGCTCCTTGCCCCTAGGCTCCTGCCAGCGTGCTGGTCGTGTGCAGCATATGTGATGCGTGTTATGCTGGAGGAGTAGAACAGCAGGAACCATGAGTTTGACACCTCTGGCTGAAGTGATGAAATGAAAAAATATTAAATGCATAGGTGGGAATGTAAACAGGTTCACAAAGCTATAGGAGAATTTACAACAAGGTAAAAGTGATGGACAAGTGTGCCCAAGTAGCTAAGAATACCAATGGCATCTTGGCCTGTATCAGAAACAGCATGGCCAACAGGAGCAGGGAAGTGATTGTGCCCCTGTACTCAGGTGACGCCACACCTTGGATAGTGTGATCAGTTTTGGGCCCCTCACTACAAGAAGGACCTTGAGGTGCTGGAGCGCATCCAGAGAAGGGCAACGAGGCTGGTGAGGGGGCTGGCAAACAAGCCCTATGAGAAGCAGCTGAGGGAACTGGGGTTGTTTAGCTTGGAGAAAAGGAGGCTGAGGGGAGACCTCATCACTGTCTACAACTACCTGAAAGGAGGTTGTATTGAGGTGAGTGTTGGTCTCTTCTCCTAAGTGATGGGTGATAGGATGAGGGGAAATGGCCACCAGTTTTACCAGGGGAGGTTCATACTAGCCATTACAAAAACTTTCTTCAATGAAAGGGTGGTCAGGCACTGGAACAGCTGCCCAGGGAGGTGGTTGCCATCCATGGCGTTGTGTAAAAGATAGGAAGATGAGTTTGAGGGACATGGTTTAGTAAGTGGACAGGTACTGTTTGACTTGATGATCTCAGAGGCCTTTTCCAACCAGATGATTCTATGACAACTGAGCAGAAAAGGCTTTTATTAGAAGGGGGCTACTGGTGGGGACAAATGAGGCTTATAGAAAAAAAAAAAAAGATAATTTAAGAAATTTAAAAAAAAAAATAATCAAGGTACACACAGAAGGTTCCTAGATCATCCCGAAACCCCCAAACCTAGCCCAAAGAATAGAGAGTAACAAACAAAAAGAATCTGCAAATCAGGTGCATTACTTTATTGTAATAGAATTGGCATGCCTATCTAGGAGGTTGCCTACCGACCCAGTCCTCAAGTTGTTACAGGAAAAGCAACAGTGCTTTCCAAAAACCTGGATGACAATGATCTCTGGCTACATTGTGTGATTTTCAAGCAAGTCCAACAGCAGGCCACAATGCCCTAATGCCCACATGGCTACAGCTATTAAGAAAATTCACCTCAAATTAATCTCACAGGACAAGCAAGCGAACAAGGTGTCAGCTCAGCACAGACAGAGTATCTGGACACGCTCCATCCTAAAAACATACCCAATGACCCCAGACTGCAGCAGTGCCTTTCCTGTTGTCAGGTGCCAGATGCTGGATGATATTTCAGCACTCTGGTGAGTCACTGGCACAGGAACAGAGGCCTGAGTAGACCCCTCCAAGCACTGGTCAACATATATCTCTCCAGATAACTCAAATTTACCAACCTATTTTCCAGGCTGGGATCAGCAACCACCTGGAGGTTTTCCAGAGAACTACCATCGTTTATATGCAGGAACAAAACTTCCTTCTGAGAGCGGACAGAGCGGACCCAGCCCTAGAGGCAAAAGAAAAAGGAATTATTTACTTCTTGGGATAGACTTGTGCAGTCATGCTTTTCTTCCAGCTGAGCTGGACATGCTACTTCAGGCATATTTCAACACTGAAATCAAAGGAAATATTTCTTTAGCACCAACAAAAATAAATAATTTTAAAGAAGTCAGTATCAGTTTTTCTATTGACTTCAAAGCAAAGAGGAACAAATCCTTAGAGTTATCAACTCTCCTCCTGAGTACAGCAGGGATGACTAAAGCCTATCTGCATCTCTGGAGAGCTGAGAATATGGAAAGCAACAAAGCAGTCTGAAGATGAAAAGCATTTACCAATGTACATATTCGTGCTAGCAATGTCCCTTCAAAACACTTCTTACTGAAACAGAGGAGACTGGTAATGCAGAGTTCTTTACAGTAACACACTCAGTGCTGTTTTGATGATTTTAGAAACAATTCTTGTTGCCGTATCACCAATAAGAAGGTTCCAACTGAAACTTCTTGACCTGTTATTTTTCATGTCCTAAGCCATTGTACTTCTAAACAATGAGGCTGCAGCCAAAAGATTTAGGTGGAAAACTACACATTTTTGCAAACTATAAATAAAAAGTAATGTCCTAACAATTCCAGATGCTTCTCTTTACATGTCAAAAATCAAGATTGCTACACTGTCCCCATGGGGAAAAAAAAAGTTAAGGAAAAAATCTAGAATAGTTCTTGACCAGTTTGATTAAAAGAATTAAAACAATAACTCAGAAATTCTTTGTAATAGCAAACCAATAGAACTGACTGTGTGTCAGTCTAATGTCTTAAGTTTTTCAGTGGGAAATAACACTTCCCTTAAAAAGACATCAAAATTCAAAGTCAATACCAAGGCACCAAGCAAAAAGCAATAGCATTCAATATACAATTCCCTTAGTTGCTCTCCAGCTCACAGGAGCTGAGAAAAAGCTGTTCTTAAAAGTAAAACTGTCTGCTGGGGAGCTTCCAGCTCATCTTATAAATGATACTGTAAGAGAACAACCAAAACTAGCTGATTAAACAACCTTTTCCCATCCATTTTGTCTTTTCCTTAACTGTAAATGTCCAGGTAGCTCCAATGACTTCAAACTGCACAAGCGCTTTAAAGATTTTATACCAGACAAACCAAAGTGAATCCGTCTACTTCTATTGTCTAGACTGAACAAACTTTAAGAATTTAACTGTACCAAAAGTAAAGCATTCTTAAAATTATAACATGATTACTAATACAGACAAGGCATTAGACAGGTTTGTATGAGGGGAAGACAACTATGTATATGAATTATGGAAGATAATCAAGTCATAAACCTAATGATTAATAAACTTTTGCTTTTGTTCCAGCCGCACAGTTTCAGACAGGTGTTTACCTAAATAACCTCTGCAGGATGTTCCATCTGAGGCAAGAAACAAGAATCTAAACCTAAAGTCTGATGATCTGGGCACGCTCACATTCTTTATGTTGCTAAAGCAACACGTATTTAGAAGGTATTTCATAAAATAACACACATGAAGCTGTTGTGCTTATCCTCTGTATTCCACTAAATCCTCAGAACGCATCATACATATAATACCTAATGCACGATGATTAATATATAATAGCAGATGGTTTTGGTTTTTTCTTCCTAGGTGTTCCTTACACACAACACCCTTAAACAAACAAACATTCTCAAGAGCTATTTTCCCATCACATCAGGTTGTTCTGGGATCTGTTAAATAAGCCGAGCCTTGCACCCTGCAATAGAAAATAAGAGCATACCCACAGACCTGCGTTGGAGCTGCAGAAGCAGTGGCAGCAATGTTTTGACGACTCCACACCTTACCAGAAGCACAGCGTAGCAAGTATCCCAGCTCAGACCGTACTACATATTCCAATAACTAAACTCGGTGATAATAAGATTGGCTTTAAGCCAGACCACTTTCCCAATCCAGTTTAATACAAAAATTTACATTTTTTACAACACAAGGGAAGAGCAACAAAGCAGCAAGGACCAGGGGCAAAAAAAAAAAAAAAAAAGGTGGTAATGCCAATCTTAGCACCAGTTTATTCCCCCTTGCATTACTGATAAAACTACAGCTGAAAAGCACCTACACTGGTGAGCTTCCTACCCTACTTGGCTACTTGTGTGCACAGTAATACGAGTGTGCTACATACTAGTTATGGGACTAGTAGAATCAGAGAATGGTTTGTGCTAGAAGGGAGGTTCAGAATTTGGGGACACGTACGGTTGGATTCGATGATCTAAGAGGTCTTTTCCAACCGGATGATTCTATGAACTTATCTAGTTCAACCTCCCTGCCATGGGCACACCTTCCACTAGATCAGGCTGCTCAAACCCCTGTCCAATCTGACTTTGAACACTTCCAGGGATGTGGAATCCACAAATTCCCTGGGCAACCTGTTCCCTCATGATGAAAATCATCTTTCTGATCATGTCCAATCTAAGTCTACCCTCTTGCAGTTTAAAACTGCTGCCCCTTGTCCTGTTACTACAGGCCTTCATAAAAAGTTTCTCTCCATTGTTCTTACACACCCTCTTTAAGTACTGAAAGGCTGCTATACAGTCTCCCTGGAGCCTTCTCCTCCCCAGGCTTAACAATCGCAACTCTCTCAGTCTTTCTCAACAAGAGAGCTGTTCCAGCCCTCTCATCATTTTTGTAGCCCTCATCTGGACCCGCTCCAACAGATCCATGTCTTTCCTTTGCTGAGGACTCCAGAGCTGGACAGAGTACTCCAGGTGTGGTCTCACCACAGCAGAGTAGAAGAGCAGAACCCCCTCAAGACCTGATGGCCATGCTGCTTTTAACACAGCCTGGGATGCAGTTTCCCTTCTGTGGTGTGAGCACACATTGCGGGCTCATGCCCAACTCATCATCCATAGTGTTGTAGCCCTTTACAGGTTAATACAGAAATACTGACAACTGCACAGTCCTAGCCAAGGGCCTTGCACTCAAAGAGACTATGTGTCTGCAACAACTGCTCTGCCTGCCACAAGGCAGAAAACCGACACACAATCCTGTGCTAGGGAAAAGGAAGGAACTCAACTCCTAAAAACTCCCTTTGTCCCAGCCTAGCTTGGTTAACAGGAGCCAGCCACTACCATCAATGAAAATGTTATCATCAGCTTTACCTGACACTGCTGTAAACCTGAATACGGTACAAGTCCTAAAGCAAATTTCTGAAAACATCAGCCTAGAGGCACTGGTTCACTATCCCAAACTGAGCAGATTTCAGCAAACTCAACATAGTAAGAGCCTTTCCCTGCACATGCCCTTACTCAGGGCTTCCTATCCTTACTTTCTCCTATCCTTGCCCTTACTTCAAAGTTTCCTATCTGATCCAACAACAGCAAACTGAGCAAATACAGCGAGCTGCCTCTAGAGACGCTAAGGGAGACGTGTGAGCGCAATAAAACACGCTGCAGAGGCCTGAACTGAAGCATAGCCACTGGAACCGGCGCGGGCCAGGCCTCTCCAGCTCCTCTCCGTTCCGCGAAGGCTCCGGGCCGGGTCGGGCCGGGCCGGGCCACCACCGGCCACACACCTGCACTCGAACCGCGCCCGCTGGCTCCCGGGCCCGCAGCGCCTCACAGACCCGCAGCCGCCCGCCCCGAGCCGGGGAGGAGCAGCGGCGCAGGGCCTGCCAGCCGCCTCGCGCCCCCAGCATGGCGAGGCCACTTCCCGCGGCGACCCGATCGCTACCCGCCTGCTCCACTCCCGCTCAGCTCCCTAAGCACACCCATCCCACGCCGCCCCACATGACCGCCTCACCCAATGACCGCCGCGCTCCCCCAGCGAGCCAATCGGAACGAAGAGCGTCCAGCCTGGAGGGCCGCCTTTTCCGCCCGAAGGCGCAACGTTTTCTGGGAAATGTATTTCTTGGTCTGAGGCGGTGGCGGGAGGTGGTGGTCTGAGGTTTTGGCGCCAAATAGGAACGAGGGAGCGAGTAGACTCCACCTGGAGCACTGTGT